>WAAF01012958.1:0-189714 GCA_013400475.1 Tricholaema leucomelas
GCACCCCTCCCTGCCCATCACAGCCAACTGAACCTTTAGGCCACTGCCCATCTCTGGGCATCTCCTGCAGCTCAAAATGCTCCTTCAGGGCCGGCTCCGGCAGACTCTCCATGACCGTCTCCAGGCCTGTTCTCAGTATCTCCAAAGACCCAGGATCTCCAACCCCTCTGCACTGCAGCCTCTGCCACCCTCACGCTGACAAGGCGTTGCTTCATCTCACAAGCTTTAAAGTGCTGGGGAAGGCACTGTCATAGAGTTTCCTAAAGTCCAGCTGTATACCATTCAAAGCTCCTCCCTCTTCCACTCTGTGGGGCACCTGGGATGGAAGGAGGTCTGGTGTCCCATAGCTCAGCCCTCTTTCTTAGAGCTAGGGGTCAGTAGGCCTTTGGGTGGCACAAAAAAGCTCCATAGTATCTCTTCTCACAAATCTGGCAATAACTACACTACAGAGTAGCATCTGTTTTTTTTTTTTTTTTCAGGAACATGCCACTGCCCCAGCAGTGCCTCAGATAAAGTGTCCAACGTATCAGTGCTCTCCTGAACTCATCTCTGCCCATGTCTCTTTGCAGGGTTACTAGGTGACCGCCAGGTTTGGTCTGGGATGCTTAGATGATGCAGGGCTGGGTCCTTACTGGACTACTTGCCTGGATACACTGTCCTCATGTCATGCAGCTGGCTCTCCGCAGGGCATGTGCTCACCTTCTTATGGGATCCCCAAGTATGCCCTTGGGGAGCACCCTGAAAAGATCATCTCCTTTTCACTGCAGGGTCTGGACTTCCTTCCTAAAAGGACCCTTTACCATCTGTGAGGGGTCTCCAAGCAACCACCTCTCTGATCTGAGGTCACACAGAAAGACCCCTCTGTGAAGGCACCTGCCTGCTGAGTGTGCGCTGCCTGAAGTCCTGCAGACCATAAGCAGGAACAAGCCCATGAACCTGTTTGGGCTGAAAAGGCTCCTGTGAGGCTGTGCAGCCAAGAAGGTGGCAGGGTGAGCACATTCCCCTGCGCCACCCTCTTACCTCTCTGCCTTCCAACTTGGGCACTTGAACTTTGACCTTTGGCCACCAAAGACCTTTAGTTGCCCCCAGATTGCTTGCCACTAGGTCCAGTCACTCCATTTTCTTCTTTTTTTATATTTACTTTGCACACTCTGTGAGAAGTTTCTCACAAACCTGGTGAGACAGAAGCTCAGAGTCCCCAGGGCTGTTGGCACTACTAAAATATTCATCAAAGGCGATGAAGATAACATCTCCAGAGCAGCTGGATAGCCAGAGAGCTCTGCGTGCACCTGGAGTCAGCGTCGCTTCAAAGGCAAACCTTTTGCCTAGGAACAAAATTCTTTTCTGAAATACAAAGCAAACATCACCTGCTTTGGAGCTTCCAAGGAGAGGAGGGGAAGGGCTTTGGAGCTCTTGGGCTGTTCATTCAGTAACTTAGTGCAAAGAAGACATCTCCCAGACATGCTTTGTTGGCCTCAAAGGGCTTTAACGCCTCTTTGTATCTCATCAAAAGAATGTTTGAACTCACAAGTTTAAGAAATGCGTGGACATGGCTCTTTGGGACATGGTTTCATGGCATGGTGGTGTTGGGTTGATGATTGGACTTGATGATCTTAGAGGGCTTTTCCAACCAAAATGATAATATGAAGACAAACTCAAATAGTACCTGCTCTTCTGAGGGATCGTTACACAACTTGGAGTTCAGCCAGGCTGACATCAACCGTTGGGTACAGGATCATGACTTCCCACAGCCCTGCAACATGACTGAGCAGCCAGGCCCAGGAGGACGTCTGCCTCATGCTTCATAATGTGTTTCAACCCAAACTTGCTCCAGAGTTGCTCCTTTTGAGCACAGTCAGCTCAAGAGAGTTCAAGGCAATGCTGGGAGGAGGCTCATGACTGCATTGTCCTCTGCCCAGATGGATGGGCCACTACATGCCTTTCTCCCACCCACCCTAGAGAAACCAGGTCCCTTTGGTTGACCCCTGCCCAGTTCTCTCCACCTCATCCTTAGGAAACCCCAAGCCAGAGATGTGCTAGTGAGCTGCAGGTAAAACAGGTGGCATCTCACTCAGTGCCTGCCTCCCAGTAAGACTCTCAGTCACCCAGTCAGAACCTCACTGCATTCAGAACAGCCCCAAGCCTCACCACGGAGTGGTCACAGTTTGCAGCCACCTTTGTCACAGAATCACAGAATCCCAGCATGGTGGGGGTGGGAAGGGACCTCTGGAGATCATCCGGTCCAATTCTCCCGCTCCAGCAGAGTCACCCACAGCAGGTTGCCCAGGATCACAATGTCCAGGTGGGTTTAGAAGCTCTCCAGAGGAGACTCCATAACCTCTCTGGGCAGCCTGATATGGGGCTCTGAACCCTCCAAGTCAAGAGGTTTTTCCTGATGGAACTCCTGGGTTCCAGTTTGTGCCCATTGCCTTTTGTCCTGTTCCTGGCCACCACTGACAAGAGTCTAGCCCCAGCCTCTTGTCCCCTAGCCTTGCTGAGAATTAAGCAAATCCCTTCTCAGGCTGCTCTTCTCCAGGCTGAACAGCTCCAGGGCTCTCAGCCTTTCCTCCTCAGAGATGCTCCAGCCCCCTCAGCAGCTTTGCAGCCTCTACTAGACTCTCTGTACTAGTTCCCCGTCTTTCTCGAAATGGGGAGCCCAGAACTGAACCCAGGACTCCAAATGTGACATCACCAAGGCAGAGTAGATGGGGAGGAGAACCTCCTTTGATGTGCTGACTACACTCCTCTTCATGCACCCTGTTGCCTCCTTCAGGAGGACTGGCCTCAGCCAGAAGCCAAATGTTGGTGACAAGAATGCCCCTGTGCAGTAGTTCCACCTGATCCCATGAACCAGGTGTCTGCAAAGAGTGCAGTTACTTCCTGTCTCATGTCTAGTCAGAAGTTTTCCATTCCAACTGCTCCTGCTTTGTAATTCCTGTGATGGGACACCACCACTACCACATTGTTAGGATCTAGGGGAAGCCATGGTTGTTGGTCATGTTCCCATCTTAGCCTCCACTCTCTGGCTCTTCGAGATTGTCCTATGAGTTTGAACAACTTCCATTACCATGTTAGTGGGAGGACCTCCCAACCCCTATGGAAACTGGTGGGAGTTGAACTGCATGGAACAAAATGGACTTTAGCTGGCCAAGGTTACACATGGAGGGAGCACAGGACCTAGAAAGAGCTCACTGCTGATGTGTCGTCCACCTAAAAACATGAAAAAGAGCCACAAAAGTCCAAGAGTGGGAGAATGATGTGTGAAGTTGGTGTGTCCTTACCTGGACTCCTGGAGCTTGACCACAGCCATGCAGCATCATCACAAGCTGGCTTCCATGCTTGGATGGACTTCTTAGAGCCAGTGTGTCCTCACGTGGGCTTCTGGAGCTTGGCCACAGCCATGCAACATCATCACAAGCTGGCTTCCACATAGCATCCACACAGCTTGTACCCATTTGCCCCAGTTGACCTTTCCAGCTGACCTAATGGGTCTCGTGCAGGCTTTCATCCTTAACTCAGAAGGTCTTGCCAGATAATATCAAAAGCCTGGGTGATATTTCATTAACAAGAAAGTCCTGCTCCATCCCATGTGGTCACCACAAGTTTATTCTTCACCCTTGTGATCTTGCCTCATGCTCTAACGTTGCTCTGCTAATTAGCTCCACAATTAACATATTTTAATCCGGTACCATCATTATTCAGCTGCTGTCACAGCAGCTCTGACTGTACCACGTCCCAGTGATTTCTCAGCTGAAACAGGGCCAGAGGAAGACTCCAAAGTTCACCAGGTAGCTTTTATGCTCCCAGCAGCTCCTGGAAAGTCTTCCTTCCTTGTACTTCTGTAGCTTATCTAATGGTTGTCCTGTTGCTGGAGGTGTTCAGCGTCCCACTGGATGAGGTTTTGAGCAACCTGTTCTCTAGTCGAAGAAGTCCCATGGCGAGACAACTGGACTAGATGATCCTTGAAGGTTTCTTCCAACCCAACCTCTTCTACTCTCTAATTTTACCAGGAGGTGAGCTGGAAGCATGATTGCAACTGGACATGGGGTGGTTGTTGTGGGGTGGTTGTGTTTCAGGAGGGGTTAGCCAGCATGGAGAAGGAGCTTCAGTGCTTCATCCCTGGCTCTATGTGTGAGATCAGCCAGGACATCCTGCATCATGTCAGAAGAAGTAGGAGCTGATCAGGCTGGATCGATGGGTCAAGGCCAGGGGAACGAGGTTCAACAAGACCAAATGCTGGGTCCTGCACTTGGGTCACAGCAACTCCATGAACACTCCAGGCTGGGGATAGAGTGGCTGGGAACTGTCCATTGGGAAAGAACCTGGGGATGTTGGTCAAGACCAGCTGGCCAAGAAGGCCACCAGCAGCCTAGCTTGGATCAGCATGAGTGTGGTGAGTGATCATTTCCCTGGTGTGGCCACATTTTGACTACTGGGTTGCTTTGGGCTCCTCACTCCAAGAAGGACATTGGGTGTCTGGAGCATGTGCAGAGGTCAGCGAAGCTGGTGAAAGGTCTGGAGAACTTGTGAAGAGCAGTCGAAGGAACTGGGGTTGTTCAGCCTGGAGAAAAGGAGGCTGAGGGGAGACCTGGCTCTCTACAACTCCCTGAAAGGAGGCTGGAGCCAGATTTGGGTTGGTCTCTTCTCCCAAGGAACAAGCAACAGGGCAAGAAGAAACAGCCTCAGGCTTCCCCAGGGGAGGTTTAGATTGCGCATGAGGAACAATTCCTTCACAGAGAGGGTTGTTCAGCCCTGGCCCAGGCTGCCTAGGGCAGACGTAGAGTCCCCATCCCTGGTTTCAAAACATGGAGTTGTGGTGCTGAGGGCCACGGTTTGGTGGTAGAATCGGCAGCGCTGGATTAAGGGTTGGACGTGACGGCCTCAAAGGTCTTTCGCACACCACCAACTTCATGACTGTGAGTTTATGACTCCTCCACACTGGGGCCGTCTCTCTTTTGAAGGCAAAGCAGGAATTCCTGGCTGGCTTTCCCTGAATCCTACTGAAGCTCTGGGCAGTGCAGAGGCCTCACTGCAATCCCGATGGAAAGCCGGAGGAGCAGGGGATGTCTTTGAAAGGCCCCCGCCCCGGCCATCAAGCCCTGCTCATTTCCAGTCTCACTGTCCTCCCACCAGGGCCGATTAAACCGCCTCACACCAGATCCCCTGAGGTGAGGCCTCTGCCTTGGGGAGCAAGGGGAGAGCCTGAGCGCCCCTTTCCCCTGCACTCCCTTCTGCACCATCGCTCCCCAGGCTTGCAGCAGCACCCTCGGTGTAAGCGATGGGCGGCGGTAGCGGCGTCCCCGGTGCCGCGGCGGTGCCCCGGCGCTGCGGCAGCTCCCGGAGAGGCTCTGCCGCAGACTCCATTTCCCGAGTTGCTGAGCGGCGGCGCACAGTAATGGCGACAGCGGCGGCGAGAAGCCAAGCCGAGCGCGGCCGATCCCTGCCGGGTTGAGCCGAGTCAGAGCCAGCCTTGCCGAGCGGAGACGAATCCCGCGATCCAGCCGTGCCCCGAACCCGAGCCGAGCTCCGCCAAGCCTCCTCGGTTCTAGCCGAGCCTCACCGGGCCCACTCAGGTCTACCCGAGCCCAGCCGAGCCCCTTGGAGGGGTGAGATGGGACCCACCCACGCAGGGGGTGCTCTGAGGGGCTTCTGTGTGGGCGTGGGGAGGGTTCCCCAAGAGGAGGGACAGTACGGAGGGGTTTGAGAGGCTTGGGGGGAGACGCAGCGGGGGGTGAGGGAGGAGGAAGGGGATCGGGTTCGGGTTACAGAAGAGGTGTGGGGTGAAGACCGCTGCAGGGAGCGATTGGGGGTGCGGACCTGGCTGCCAGCCGGAGATCTAGGGTGAAGGAAGCGGATGTGGTGCAGGAGACGTAGGATGCAGACCTGCGCCTCACGGGGAGATCAGGGGGGCAGGAAGTGGATGGGGTACCGGAGGAGACTTGGGGCACAGAGAGAGGTGTGGATGCAGACCTGGGGTGCAGGGGAAGATTTGAGGTCTGCACGGAGACTTGGAGTTTGTGGTGTAGGAGATCTAAGGTGAAGACATCAGGTGCAGAGGCACAGACCTGGGGTTGGAGGTGAAGGGGAGACATAGGGCGTAAATGCCAGATTTAGGGTACAGAGGAAATCTGGGATGTAGACCTGGGGTGCAGAAGGAGCTCTAGGGTAGAGGAGATTAGGGGTGCAGCCCTGGGGTGAACCTGTGTTTTCAGAGGCTGGGCAGTGCCACGTGGCAGGATCTGGCCCCAGCCCAAGTGCCACCTGGCCCCCAGCCAGTTTCATGTAACAAAAGCAGCTGCTGCTGTGGCCAGGCTGTGTCACCTCCAAACACAGTCATGCCCCTTTACTTTTTGGGTAACAGGCACCCAGGTGCTTCTGGGTGGTGCTTATGGCAGCCCATTCCTAAATGAGGCTGAGCTTGGTGGTCCATAGCTGGGTACACCTGGAGGTGACAGCAGCTTAGCTCCTGACTCTCCACAGGGTTTTGGCCATGACAGAGGTGACAGGGCCAGGGGCCAAGCGCATCCTGGTGACAGGTGGCAGCGGCTTGGTGGGAAAAGCCATTGAGAAGGTGGTGGCTGATGGAGAGGGGCGGCCAGATGAGGAGTGGATCTTCGTGTCCTCCAGAGATGCTGACTTGACGTGAGTTGATTGCTTGGGTTTTCACTTGGAAACCCTCCCCAGGCTGCTCCCTCAAGGCCACTGAACCCCAAAATTTCCCATCCTAGGAATGCTGCAGAGACTAAAGCCCTGTTTGAGCTGCACAAGCCCACCCATGTCATCCACCTAGCTGCTATGGTTGGAGGCCTCTTCAAGAACATCCGCTACAACCTGGATTTTTGGGTGAGCTCCTGGCAAACAGGCAGTATGGAGGTTCCTAAAGATGCTGCAGCCTCCTGCATGCCTCTGGGGAACATGAGGACAGGGCTCAGTCTTCTCCTGGGGCCAAATCAGAGCTCCTTAGGTTTCTGGAGTTCTTAGCCAAAGTGGGTAAGAACTTTGAGGGTCTCCCCCATGACAAATCTCTCCATCCCCAGAGGAGAAACATCCATATTAACGACAATGTCCTACACTCAGCCTACGAGACAAGGGTGCAGAAGGTGGTCTCCTGCCTCTCCACTTGCATCTTCCCAGACAAGACAACCTACCCCATTGATGAAACCATGGTGAGCATCTCCATCCCCATGCTCAATTCCAGAAGTCCCTGATCCCCTAACTCTGCTCTCCTGCCCCCAGGTTCACAACGGGCCACCTCACAGCTCCAACTTTGGCTACTCCTATGCCAAAAGGATGATTGACATCCAGAATAGGTGCGTGAGGGACATGGGAATGTCCTTGGAGGCTGTTAGCACCCTCCCATTATCAGGACAAGAAGATTCCCCTGGAGCTCACAGGAATAAAATGGAGCTAGGAAGATCCCTGGCCTCAGCAGATGGAGATGCTGCTGATTGGGGTCTCCTGGAGACATCTCTGTGCTGGAGGGGTGGGTGATTTGAGCTGGTGGACAATGCCTCTGCAATCTCCTGCTTTCACTCAGGGGCTACTTTGAGCAGCATGGCTGCCACTTCACCGCCGTCATTCCCACCAACGTCTTTGGGCCGCACGACAACTTCAACATCGAGGACGGCCACGTCTTGCCGGGGCTTATCCACAAGGTCTACCTGGCCAAACGTGAGCATGACAGAACATCTTAGAGCTTTTCTTGGAAGGGTTGGGTTGAGTTTTCCTTTCCCTGGTTGCCCCACGAGCTGCTGGAGGAGGTGGCTCCAGTGCTCAGATGTGATGTTCTTCCTGCAGAGAGCGGCTCCGCGCTGACAGTGTGGGGCACAGGCAAGCCCAGGAGACAATTCATCTACTCCCTGGTATGTGTGGCCTTGGGGACCACTCACCTCCTAAACTTGGGGAGGGCAGGGGATGGAGGGGTCTTTGCCTGGACCCCAGCAGCATCTGAGCCTGTCTGGGTTGTCCTGGGCAATGTTGGCCACCCTCAGGGGTGGGTTCCCTTGCGATGGGAGGGCTGGGGAACAACAGCCACCCCCCAAGAGCCATCTGCCCCTCTGCAGGACCTGGCCCGGCTCTTCCTTTGGGT
This sequence comes from Tricholaema leucomelas, assembly GCA_013400475.1. Taxonomy (NCBI): domain Eukaryota; kingdom Metazoa; phylum Chordata; class Aves; order Piciformes; family Lybiidae; genus Tricholaema lacrymosa; species Tricholaema leucomelas. The sequence continues at coordinate 8,090 of WAAF01012958.1, forward strand.
CCTGCGTGAATACGATGAGGTGGAGCCCATCATTTTGTCAGGTAGGTCCTGTCCCCCTGCCTCACCTACAGCAAGGGGCTCCAGCCCCTTCCCAGGAAGACAAAGGAATGGCCACCATCATGCTCTTCTCCACAGTGGGAGAAGAAGAAGAAGTCTCCATAAAGGAGGCAGCAGAGGCAATTGCAGAGGCCATGGACTTCAAGGGAGAGCTTCTTGTATCCTTCACCACTAGCTGGGCCCCTGACTCATGTAGCTTACTGGGGGGGAAGACACCCCACTTTCCACCAGCAGGGCTCCAGGGAAGATGGTGTGATCCAGAGCATCCCTTCCACCATGCCAACTTTGGTTTCCCTTAATCCCTCCCTGCCCAGTTTGACAGCAACAAAGCAGATGGGCAGTTCAAGAAGACAGCCAGCAACGCCAAGCTGCGGCGCTACCTGCCCACCTTCCAGTTCACACCCTTCAAGCAAGGTGAGATGGGGGGAACTCCATGAGACACAGAGGTCCTACTCACTGTGATTAGCCTTGGTGTCATCAGGGTGGTCCATCCGTCATGAAACTGTTGGAACAGGTCCAGAGGATGCCACCAAAACGATCAGAAGGGCTGAAGCACCTCTATTGTGAGAGATAAGCTGAGAGAAGTTAGGTTGTTCAGCATGAAGGCTCCAGGGAAACCTTCTGGTCACCCTCCAGGACTTAGAAGAAGCTTAGAAAAAAGACAGAGATGGTCTTCTTAGTAGAGCCTGGTGGACAGGAAAGGGGATGATAGTTTAAAACTAAAACCAGGGAAGTTTAGGCTGAATCTAAGGAAGAAACTTTATATGAAAGGGTGGTGAGACCCTGGCCCAGGTTGCCCACAGAGGTGGTAGATGCATCATCCCTGGAATCATTCCAGGTCAGGTTGTCTGGGGCTCTGAGCAACCTGCTCTAGTTGCAGATGTCCCTGCTGACTGCAGCAGGGGTGAACTAGATGGGCTTCTAAAGGTCCTTTCCAACCCAAACCGTTTGATGACTACCAATAAACTCCACTCCTTCTCCTAACCCTCATCCCATCTTCTCCCTCCCCAGCTGTGAAGGAGACCTGTTCCTGGTTCAGTGCCAACTACGCCAGCGCCAGGAAGTGATGGGCCAAGGCAGAGCTGGGACCAGCATCATTTCATCTCAGGGTTGTCCTTTGCTGGGGCAGAGGACATGGCTGGGGGGGGTTGGTGACAGTGACATTTCCAAAGCAAAATGAGGATCAGAGCCCAGCGAGGAGCCTCCCAGGTTATGGCCTGCTGCTGGGAGCAGAGTGGGGGAAAAAAGAACATTGGACCACCCCCAGAGGAGTTCCCAGACTAGGTGGTGCAGCCAGCTGGAGCCACCACCATCACCATGAACCATATCCAAGATCATGGGGATGGTCCTGAAGCTCCTCCCAGCAAGGCCCCAGTGTCAGCATTGGGGGGACCAGAACAAGGAAGGTTCCAGCTGTCAATTGAGCATTTACTGAAATACATGCAAATTGAGTAAAGGTGGTGGGACAAGGAACATCTGCCCAGCAGCACCAGGCCATGCCCACATTCAGTGGCACCCTTAGGGCCCTGAGCACCACCATGTGTTCTCTACCAGGATCTGGAAGAGCCAGAGAAAGGGTTTAAAACCTCTCTGGAAGGGGGTAGAAGGTCAAATGTGAAATGAAAGAGTCCATGGCAAGGCTGCTGGATGAGATTCAGCTGGTGGCATGGATGTGGCAGAAGCCCTGCCCAGGGGTGGCTTTGTTCCGGCATCGCTGCCCAGCTCTAGTGAGCCCCTGGCATGGAGACCGTGGAGACAACAAGGACCTACAGAGGAGAGAGACCTATCAGCACCTCAGGAAGCTCCCAGTGGGGCTGTCCCCATTTGCTTTGCACAGAGGTGACACAGAGTCCCTTTTGGGTTGTTCTCCATGGTTGGTACTCACTTGTCGCTGGCCAGAGACTGACTTGGGCTGCAGGGTTTGGGCTCCCAGTGCTTTCCAGTGCCCATGGCTGGCTCCAGTGTTACCTGGTTGGAGAAGGGGAGCATCCTCCATCCTCACTGATCCTCCTGTCATGCAGATGTCCCCAGAGGGTGTCCATCCTGTCTCAAGTGGGATACCTTGGGCATCCATCCTTGGAGGACACCCAGAAGTCCATCCCCAGCCTTGACACTTGTCCCAACAGGGTGCCCAGCACCTAGAGCTGCAGCCATGATGTAGACAGCTAGCCCTAGAAGGCCTGACCCTCAGAGGGACCTGGCTGGCCCCCAGGAGCAAGGTCTGGCTCAACCTGTGGACATGCCATCCAGCACCTATCTCCAAGCTGAGGCTTACCTCACAGCTCAGCTTTGTCCTCCACCTACCAGAGATGGGTGACCTCAGAAAGTCCCTCGGCATCACTGTAGACTACTGCAGGCACAAAGGCTCTGCAAGAACATGGCATCAAGGTGGTGGCACTCCCAGCACTGCTGTCCCTAGGGGACATCCTGGGTTGGTACACATGTCCTTGCACAGCTTAAAGGACATGGGAGTAACACATGGGACCCATCACTGGATGGGCACATGCTAGGGCCCCAGACCCTTGTCCTGCAGCCACCACACCTCCCATTTCCCATGAGCTGCCTGCAAGGTGGGAGCTGGCAGCAGAACATCTCCATCCTGGTCAGCTCCTCCTGCAACAGCTCCACTTCATCCTCCCTGTGTGGGAAGAAGGAAACCTGGAGTTCCATCACCTTAGTGACTCCTTCCTCACCTCCATAATGATGGCAGCCCCATCTCCAATCCTCCCACACCCTCCTCTGGGCAGAAACAGGGCAGAGAGCTGGGAGGAGGTGCCTAAAAGCCACAGGCAACCTCTCAGGATGTGTTCTGCACCCTCCTGAGGGCCAGCAGCCCACCCTGGGAAATACTGCCAGATGGCAGTAGGATGGGTCCTAGCAGCTCCCAAGGGTGCCATGTCCATGTCCCTCCCAACTATCTCCTACCTTCCTGGAGTGGAGGTCAGCTGGTGACAAGGCTTTTCCTGGGGAACCATTGTCCAGGCTCCACCAGCACCACGGTGGGCTGCCACCAGCAGCCACCATCCTGGGGGGAAGCAAGAGGGTGGGAGAAGGCAGAAGACTGCCAACCCTCTCCACCCCTGTAGCACTCTCAGGGTGATATATCCTCAACCAGGGTTCCCCACACCCATTCCCACCTGCCACAGTGAAGGCCAAGACAATGGAGAGCACTGGCTTGCCAAGGAGCTCACTGAGGATGCTGAAGGTGAGGAAGAAGAGGATGATGATGGCACGGGACAGCATGGGCACCAATAGTGCCACAAGCAGGATAAAGTAGGATACATGGTGGATGCAGGTGGAGATGACACTTGAGCTCCAACCTGCAGGTCAAGAAGCAAGTCTGACATCAGTACCCACTATCACCCATCTGCCCTCCAGCACCCATCCCCAGCTCACTGGTTGGATTGAGGACATCGTGGATGTGCTGCAGATGTTTCTCCAGCTGGTTCTGTGCACTCTCCATGGCCATCAGCATCAGCTCCAGGCTCTGGTTGATCGGTTGCAGCTTCTCCATCACCTGCTCCATCTCATGCTGCTGGGCCAGAAAGGGAAGGTCACTCTCTGCACATGGGGAAGATAGGCACAGCATTGAGATGAGATGGGAAAGCTCCACCCTGGGGTGTCCTGGTGCAAAAAAAAGAGATGAGAATTGGGTTGGCCACATTCCTGCCTAGCTGAGCTCTTTCCTGTGTATGGTGGAGGTCAGGCAGGACAATCTGTGCTCATCCAGGAGCCCCATGGCCCACAGCCGTTCCCTGTGGGGAGGCACAAAAGGTTGGGTTTGTCACCCAGGTGGGACATGGGGACACAGCAGGAACCCAGCCAGTGGTTCTTAACCCATTCACTAGATGATGTCTTCCGTAAGCTGGGCCACTTGGTGTTGTCTGATTGGATCAACAAGAGTGTGACCAGCAGGACGGGGGCAGGGATTGTCCACCCGTACTGGGCACTGGTGAGGCCACACCTTGAGTCCTGGGTTCAGTTTCAGGCCATTCCAAGGACACTGAGCAGCTGGAGCATGTGCAGAGAAGGGCAATGAAGCTGATGAAGGGGCTAGAGAACTTTTCAGGAGCAGCTGAGGAACCTGGAGAAAAGGAGACCTTCTGATTCTTTACAACTCCCTGGAAGGTTATAGACTGATGGGGATCAGTTTCTTCTGCCAAGGAGCAAGAAATAGGACAGGAAGAAGTGGCCTGAAGTTGCACCAGGGGAAGTTTAGGTGGGATGTGAGAAACAAGTTCTTCATAGAAAGGGTTGTGAAGGCCTGGCCCAGGTTGCCCAGAGCAGTGGTGGAGTCTCCAGCCCCAGAGAGGTTTGAAAGCAGTGTAGATGTAGTGCTGAGGGCCATGGCTTGGTGGTGACCTGGCAGTGCTGGCTTAAGGGTTGGATTTGATGACCTTAAAGGTATTTTCTAAGCTAAATGATTCCATGATTATTGCAGGATTTGGGGTGTAAATGGAGAAAATAGGATTTGGGGTTTCTTGTCCTAGCACCTTACCATGTCCAGGGTGCAGGTGTGACCCTCAGTGCTGGCCTGACAGTTGAAGAGGTACACTCTCAGCTTGGTTGCATTCTCCTCCTCTTCATTCAGGTTGATGCAGGGAGAGTGGAGCCCCATCAAAATCTGGTGGCAACACTGGTGTCACTAGCACCCATTGGTGCTTCTACCAGCAGCCATGGGTGCTTCCACCACTGCGGGCAGGGGTACAAAGAGTTTGGTTTGGGTGTGAAATAAGGAGAACAGTGAGAACCTTGCACTTGCACCAACCCAGCACTTGACCTTCACCCTGCAAGACCATCCCATGCCATCATCCCTCAGACAAACCTGCAGCCCAAGGTAGGAGGGCTGTGTGGACCTCCATTTCCCATCTGGGGAGGGGGAACTGCATGGCTACCCATGATGGTGGCTGGATTCCTGGGGTAACAACTGCCAGCATATGGCTTCAGCCTGGCAACAGTCATTACTGGTAGTCATCTCAAAGGAGAGGTATAGGGAAGTCCCCAGCTCTGGTGCAGGTGGACATCTAGCGCTGGTGAGCCTCATCTCCAGGCGTGTCCTCACCTCCAGGAGGATCCCCAGCTCCAGAGTGGTGTCCAGAGCTGTGCCTGGCTCTAGGAAAGTCCTAGTGTCCAGGGGCTCCTCACCTCCTCCGGGGGGATCCCAGCTCCTCCGTGGAGATGCCAAGGCCCAGCCACTCAAAAAAAACTAGTGCCACCCAGTAGCACCAGCAGAGCCCAGCAGCTCCAGGTCATCATTACGTGGTGGCATTGGAATGCCCTGCGGGGACAAAAGTGAGTGGGGGATCGCCCCAAGATTGGGACCACCCCACAAAATCCAAGGAGAGGCTCGTGAGGTGGTGGGGACGCCCTTATTGAAGGGACCCAAGCGCCGTGGGACACCAAAAATACATCTCGGTCACATGCCTGAGCGACTCACCCTTCCCGAAGCCGACTGCCCTCCTGGCGCGCAGCCGCCGCAGCCCCCCCGGCAAGAACAGACCTGCGCCGCCCCTGCCCCTAGCCCGAGCCGCCTCCCTTATAGTGCAGCGCAGCCAATGGGGGGGGAGGGTGGAGCAAGAAGGGCTTCGGGGCGGGGTTTGTGGGTCAGGGGGCGGGGTTTGGCTGTCGGGGGCGTGGTTTGCGGGTCAGGGGGCGCGGCCGGGCGGCGATGGAGGCGATGGAGTCCGCAGAGCTGCGCGTCGGGTTCGTGGGGGCCGGGAGGATGGCGGCGGGCATGGCCCGGGGGCTGCTGCGGGCAGGTAAGGGTGGGGAGAGACACTGGGGCGTGGAGCGGCGTGGGGACGTGGGGACAGACCTGTGGTGTCACCCGCTTCCAGATGCCTGCCCGCCATGACCCCGTGGAGCTGTGTGGGACACGGGGACAACTCTGTCCTCTCCCACTCGCCAGGGTGCCTGTCCCGTAGAAGAGTGTGGGGACGCAAAGACAACCCTGTTCTGTCCCCCTCCTGGGGTCTTTATCGAGTGATGTGGAGATGTGGGGATAGCCCTGTCTTGTCTCCCTCCTAGTTTTTCTGCCCCAGAGAACAGCGTGGGGACATGGGAACAACCTCTCCTGTTTCCCTCTCTGGGACCCCTGCTCTTCATGACCCCATGGAGTGGTGAGGGCACAAGGGGAGAATCCTGTCCCGTCCCTCTCCCCAGGGTCTGTCTGTCTGCAGGTGGTGTAGCCACATCACTGTCCCTCCTCCCTGAATGTCTCTGGTTCTCCTTGCCCTACAGTTTGGGTACAGCCCACACTTAGAAGCTGGGAGATGGATCTTGCTTTTGGCATCACCTTGGCACAACTGGATGCCCACAGCTGGCCCCAGTGGGCTGACACCCTGATGGTGCTAGGGTTGGAGAAGATCAATCCTGGCTGAGATTGGGATGTCCCCACCACCCTGCTGCCACCCCAGCCTCTCATTTCTGTCCCCATGTTTCCCAAGGGAAGGTGCCAGCTAGCAACATCTTGGCCAGTGCTCCCTCGGACAAAAACCTGGACACTTGGCGGGTGAGTGGGGGCACAGAGTGACAAGCCACTCTGTTTGGTGGTGGCCGTGGTGGTAGTCGTGTTGGGGCCCTCCTCACCATGATTTTTTGGGGCACCCTTTCACTCCATAAAGGGCTTTGGCTCATGCTTCCCAGATCTGGGTGAAATCCAAGAGAAGTCTTGGTGGATTTGTGGTAGGAATGTGTCCCCAACTCATGACCATGCATGAAGATGTTCCATGTCCTGGGAGTGGTGGATGCCAGGGGTGGATGGCATTGGACTGTGACACCTCTCCTGGCCCATGGGCAGGAGTCGGGCTGCCGGACCACGCACTGCAACCTGGAAGTACTTCAGGACACTACCTTGGTCTTCCTGGCCACCAAACCCCACATCCTGCCAGGGGTCCTGCAGGAGATCCGTCCAGCTGTGGGACCCCACCACATTGTTGTCTCGATGGCAGCTGGTGTCTCCCTCCAGACATTGCAAAGGGTGAGCCTTCTTCTCCTTCTCCATTCTCTTTCTCCTGCTCTTAGTCCTGCTCCTGGTCCTGCTCTTTCTGCTTTTTCCTCCCTCTCTTCCTCCTTCCCCACTTTGTCCTCTTTAACCTCCTTTTGCTCTTTATCCTCCCCTTTGCACCTGTGGAGAAAGACACACTGCTGTAGCTCTTTCCCCACCTAGGCTGCATCCTCAGATCCTTCCCCATGGACCACGCTTCTCCTCCAGCTCCACTGGTTGTCTCTGGGCATCCATGGGTGTAGCCTGGAGCTGGCACCTTTTTCCCATCCCCATCTCTCCCCAGCTTCTCCCTGCTGGGACCAAAGTGCTGCGACTGATGCCAAACCTGCCATGCGTGGTGCAGGCAGGGGCCATGGTCTTCGCCCGGGGCAGTGGTGCTGGTGATGGAGAAGCTGCCCTGCTGAAGAACTTGCTGTCCTCCTGTGGGCTGTGTGAAGAGGTCCCCGAATCCTACATTAACATCCACACTGGCCTCAGTGGCAGTGGGGTGGCCTATGTAAGCACCCATGCCTGGTGGGACACAGGGTGACATCAGAAATCTCACCCACGTGGGATTGAGGTTTGCGGTCCTCATCTTTGGCCATGTTCATCTTTGATGTTCTCCTCTTCCAGGTCTATCTGTTTGCTGAAGCTCTGGCTGAAGGGGCAGTGAAGATGGGCATGCCAGTTGGCTTGGCCAGTAGGATCGCAGCTCAGACGCTGCTGGTGAGTTGGTGGCATCACCTGGGGACATCCATCATTGCTTCTCTCCCTCCTGAATCTCCCAGCTGCCTTGAACATCTCCTCACCATCCTTCCCTGGGCTCTGCAGCAGGTGGCAAGATGGCAGAGTGAGGGGAGGGAAGCTGGATGATGTTGACAGAACCATGGACTGGTTTGGGTTGGAAGGGACCTTAAAGACCATCTAGTTCCAAGGCCCTGCAGCCAGCAGGGACATCTCCAACCAGAGCAGGTCCTCAGAGCCCCAAACGACCTGAGCTGGAATGGTTCCAGGCCCGAGGCATCTCCCACCTCTTTGGGCAACTTGCTCCACTGTCTCACCACCCTCATGGTGAAGAACTTTTTGTTGTATCCAGTGTAAATCTCCTGCTTCCAGTTGGAAGCCATCACACCTTGTCCTGTCGCTTACACCCCCGCACAAGAGTCCCTGCCCAGCTTGCCTTGGGAATCAGCTGTCAGAGTCCTCTAAGTTGCACACTTGTTTTGAAACGATTCAGGTGGACACAGTGCTGGGCCAGCTGGCCTAGACCATACTTCTGCCAAGAAATTTCAAGCCAGGTGATCCTTGAGGTCTCTTCCAACCTGAGATTCTATGGTTCTGTCATTCCTGTAGTTCCCTTTAAGTCCTGAAAGGCCACCAGAAGGTATCAACAGAGCCTTCTCCAGGCTGAACAAGCCCAGCTCTCTCTGCCTGGCCTCACAGCAGAGGTGCTCCAGCCCTCTGATCATCTTTGTGGCCTCTTTTAGACCTGCTCAAGCAGCTCCTTCTTGTATTGGGAACCCAGAGCTGACCCCAGCACTGCAGGTGGGGTCTCAGCAGAGCACAGCAGAGGGGCAGAATCCCTTCTCTCCCGCTGCTGCCCACACTGCTGGGGATCAGCCCAGGACAGAACTGGCTCTGGGCTGGCAGCACTTGGTGCCAGCTTATCTCCAGCTTCCTACGCACCAGCACCCCCAAGTCCTTCTCCTCAGGGCTGCTCTCCAACCCTTCATCCCCCAGTCTGGATTTGTGCTTGAGGTTGCCTCAACCCAAGTGCAGAACCACACACTTGGCCTCAATTCCCCTCTTGAAACCAAGAATGGGGCCACCAGAAGACAGCCAAGAGCATCACAGTGGAACAGATGCTTTGGCACCATGGGCAACAGGGGATTGCTGCCATCCAACCCCTGGGCAAGGAGAAGGGAGGCTTGGGAGGTCTCCCTTCTCTCTGACCCACCCTATTCTCTTGTAGGGTGCAGCTAAGATGATGCTGGAGACAGGGGAGCACCCGGCCAAGCTGCGAGGAGACGTCTGCACGCCTGGAGGTACCACCATCCACGCGCTGCACCAGCTGGAGAAGGGTGCGCTGAGGGCCACCGTCATGAATGCCGTGGAGGCAGCCACCAACCGGGCATCTGATGTGGCCAAGGACTAGCAGCCTGGCTGGACAGCTCTGTCCTGTCCCCACCCCGTGGGGGTCCCCCGCAGGAGGGACAATGGAGGACCAGACCAAAGCCCTTCAGGGACCCTGACAGCCCCAGGAGACCCGTGGTGGGAGATGGTGTGGAGATGGGTCCATGCCTTGTGCTACCTCCGAAGGGCTGGGACCAAATAAATACACGTAGCACCATCATGGGGTTGGCACTTTCTGGTCCTTTCAGTCCTGAGTGGGCTGCTGTACCCAACGTGAGGTCACCTCCATGAGAAGGTGACAGCCATGGGTCCCTGGGTTGGCAGGAATGGAGCTGAGCATGCTGACGCCTGTGCTCACCTTGGATGGGGCTGGTACCATGTGTGCTTTGAGCTCTCCAGGGGTGTAGCTGATGCCAAACTGGCTCTGTGCTCACCATGGATAGAGCTGAGGCCACCCCTGGTCTGTTCACCAGTGCTGTGCCAGGATATATGGCAGTGGGGACCTGGATGGGGATGGGGTTTTGGGGATGAAGTGACCTCAAATCAAGCCTATTTTATCTGGGCAGAGCAGCCACATCACTGTGGCAGGAGGTGAGCACCAGCACAAAGATGCCAAAGGGTCTCAAGATCTGATGAGCCATCAGCATGAGGAGTGAGCACAGAGGAAGCCTTTGGTTTCTCAGCTCAGTGCCAAGCCAGGGTGGCTTGGTGCTTGGGTTACACCTCAGTGGTCACTCCGCTGCTGGGCACAAACACAGAGCTGCTGTCCACATCTTGGAACCAAGTTAAGCAAAAACCCTCCACCTCCCACCCTGGCCAGGCACCAACATGGTACCTCAGGTCCTTCTCCAGTGCTGAAGAGGTGAGATGGAAGCCCAGACTCACTCTTGGCCCCAAGGTGCTGCACATCAAGGGAGGAGGACCTCTAAGCTTATCTATCTGCAGAGGATCTGAGGCATTTCATGCCCCAATTAAGCTTCATTTGCCTCCAGGCACCTGTATGGCTGCAGTTAGTGGTGATTTGTGGAGCACTTTGAAGATCAAAGGCTTTTTTTGCAGGCAGAACACGGTTGGTGGAACAGCTGGGTGCTGAGCCTCCTGCCCCTGTAGCTTTATCCGGTCTCCAGGGATGTTGCTGCTCCAGATGCTGGTGGCACCAAGCCAAGAGATGCTGTAATCCAAAGACACTGCCAGGTCACACCACAGCATGACCTTGGGTGTCTTCTTGAGCCTGCCCATCTCTATGTTTCATGCCAGGGAAGGAACTCATGGCACCTACGTGGTGGAAGGAAGCAGTGGTTTCTCAAGCCACCTGGTAGCTCCTTTGTTCTGCTTTCATTCCTGCCCTGTCCCCCAGGTGTCCTCCCTGAAGTGATCTCTGCAGCCTTCTGCTATCATTCTTAGGCTCCTCCATCTCTTCTGTGTCCTCCACACCACTATGTAGCACATCTGGCTGAAAATCCTTGGCCAGATTGAGCTCCACCACCTGTGATGTGGCTGACTCCAGGCCTTGTTCATTCCCCATCTCCACATGTCCTCCTACAGGCTTCTGAGCTTTGGGGTTTCAGGGTGTCTTTCAGAACAGTGGCACATCCAGCTCCAAAGACATGCCAGAACTTACGGAAGGCAGGATGGTGATTAGTGACAGCCAAGGTGACTTCACCAAGGGCAAATCCTGCCTGACCAACCTAGTGGCTGTCCACAATGGAGTGACCGCATTGGTAGACAAGGGAAGATCTATAGATGTCATCTCCCTAGACTTTGATATGGTCCTACACAATATTCCTGCTGCTAAATAGGAGAGATGGATTTGATGGATGGACTGTTAGATGGATCAGGAGGTTGCTGGATGGTCATGTCCCAAGAGTTACAGTCAATGGCTCAGTGTTCAGGTAGAAACTGGTAACAAATGGTGTCCCTCAAGGGTCTGAGGGGTCCCTCAAATCCACTTGGATTGAGTGCTCCCTCAGCAAGTTTGCAGATGACACCAAGCCAAGTGGTGCACCTGACATGCTGGAGGAATAGGATCCATCCAGAGGGACCTGGACAAGCTTGAGAGGTGGGTCTATAGGAACATCATGGAGTTCAACAAGGTCAAGTGCAAGGTTCTGCACATGGGTTAAGGCAACTCTCAGTATCAACATAGGCTGGATCTGAAGGGCTGGAGAGCAGCCCTGAGAAGGACTTGAAAGGGTGCTGGTGGGTGAAAAGCTGGAGATGAGCTGGTAGCCACTATGCTTCCCTGTCCTGGGCAGTGTGGGCAGCAGGGGCAGGGAGGGGATTCTGCCTCTCTGCTGAGACCCCACCTGCAGTGCTGGGGCCAGCTCTGGAGCCCTCAGCACAGCAGAGACATGGACCTGTCTGAACAGGGCCAGAGGAGGACATGGAAATGATCTGAGGGCTGGAAGCCCTCTGCTGTGAGGCCAGGCTGAGAGAGTTGAGGTTGTCCAGTCTGGAGAAAAAAAGGCTCCAAGGAGATCTTCTGGTGGCCTTCCTGTACTCTATGGGGTTGATAAGAAAGTTGGTGACAAGACTTTTGAGCAGGGCCTGTTGTAACAGGACTGGAGGTGATGATTTGAAACCAAAAGAGAGAGATGTAGACTGGAGAGAAGGGAGAAATTCTGTTATGATCAGGGTGGTGAGACCTTGGACCAGGTTGCCCAGAAGGGTGGGAGATGGTCCATGGTCCATCCCTGTGATCCTTCCAGGCCAGGTTGTTTGGGGCCTTGAGCAACCTGCTCTAGTTGGGGACGTCCCTGCCTGTTGCAGGGAGCTTGAACAGGATGACCTTTGAAGACCCTTCCAACCCAACCCATTTGAGATGGGTCTATGTTGTGACCTGCCAAAACAAGACCAAGCAGTGCTGTGAGTCTGCCCAGGCTGAACCACACAAGAAGCAAAGAGCTTCAGCCTGATTCTTCTGCTGAGCTTGGCAGTGTTCTTCTCAAACCAGTCAAGTTTAACTCACAAATTTCTGCTTGAAGTGAGCCATGTCCCAAGCTCTGAAATGTTTCCTTTTAGGATTTTTTTTGGGTGCAGAAGATGATAAAAAATAAAGAGCAATGTGGTCTACAGGATGACATCCCCTTGGTGGATAAAAGCTGAGGGAGAGGCCTGCAATGACTGAGATGCCTCACAAAGTGGTGGCTGCGAACGTGGCAGCAGCCAACCAGCAGAAATGGAGCTTGGTTGGGTTTGGGAGGAGGAAAAAAAAAAGTGCATTTCTCCTCATTTTTGTGGATGTTGGTTCTTTGATGGAGTTTGACAAGGTCAAAGGACAACCCTCAGCTCCAAAGGGGACTTTTGGAGTGGCTTTTTCTTTCTTGGTGCTACCCAAACTCCCCAAGAGATTCATTAATCAGCAAATTCATGCAAATAATAAAGGAGAAACTCAATCTGGGGAGCAGCCGAGGTGGCTCCAACCCCTGCAGTAGAGAAAAACCCATCGAGATGACACAACCACATGGAAATTCCCCTTCTGCTACCCCCAACTCTGGTGGGATCATTCTGTATAACCATTTAGAGAAGACAACCCCAAAGTGGGAATAAAAATCCATTTAATTTCCATAAACTCTGAAGAGATGAGACAAAGGTGTGACAAATAAAAGCCACCTCATGGGGCACAGCAGTGCTGAGGAGCTAATGACTTCCCCCCACCCCCCTTTCAATAATTTGGCTAAAATGGAACCCAAAATCATGTCAAGAGCTGCTGAATTCTCATCTGGTGTCTCCAGTACCTAAAGGCACAGCCAGGAGCTGCTCCCATCTTAACTTGTGACATGCATCACTCCACCAAGCATCTCCCTAGCTCCACAAAGATGTATTGTCCAGCCCCAGCCACCCCACAAACCCCAGAGAAGACACTTCAACCTCCATCCCTGCAGCCTTCAGCTTCATGACAATGCTCAGAAGACAGTACCTGTTTCAGCAGGTCTCTGCAGTCCTAGTGTTCCCAGGAGCTGTCATGGAATGACAGAAGTGACCCTCTCTGAGAAGCTGCAGCTTCTTGGATACTACCTAAGTGTCCTTGAGCCAGTCCAGCGTGTGAAGAAAGTTGCCTTAAATCAGCACCAAACCACCCCAGTTTAAGTGGACTCCATTTTGGAAGAGGGAAGGGCGTCAGCAGCCTCTTCCAGGGGGGGATGTTTGCTGTGGAGCACCTCAGGCACAGTCCCTGTCCCCACTCTTGAGATGCAGGGAATCAGTTCTTTTGAGTTCCCCCATCATCCCAGCTCCTCATGGTGACACCAAGGTCCCTCCTTTGCCCCTTCTCCACATGGGGACCAGGGTGAGCTGGTGGCCATGCCCAGCTCAGCCTCATGGGATTTAAATACCAGCACCTTTAAATTATACCCAAGGGTGAGGAATGATCCCCAGATACGCAGCGGATGGAGGGGTTGTCCCCCCACTGGCCCTAAACTGTCACACCACCCCCTCAGCAGTGGTACCTCAGGGGTGTTCAGGCCCACGACAAAGGGGTAAGGAGAGCTGGCACCTGCACTGCCAGCCCCAAGGGACAACCAAGGTGTCCCCAACCCCGTGACCCATCCTCTCCAACCCCAAGCAAGGTGGTTGGCAGCCAAGAGGCCAGAGGTGGCCTTGGCCTAGGAGTGGGGGCTGCCAGCACTGCGGTGCAGCCGCTGGGCCATGCTGATGAGGGAGCGGAGCTGCACCAGCTTCAGCGGCCCCACTTGCCGAGGGTCTTGACCCTCCAACCACCGCAGCGCCGTCTCCAGACCTTTGATGGCTTCCCGAGCCGTGGGTAGCAAAGTGCGTCCTCCTTCCCCACCCCTTCTGCCACCCCCATCTCCAGCTGCTGCCTCTTCCTCCTCCTCCTCTGTTTTGCAGACATCGAGGCCTTCCTCCTCAGTGTCCTCTTTTCCATCATCCTCTTCTGTACCCGGGGCCACATCGTCCAAGTGCAACCAGTTGGCCACCTCCTCGGGGGCCAAGCGCTTGTAGGCCAGTGCAGCCAAGTGGGTCAGGTCACTAAAGACCTTGCTGTCCCCACCACCTTCCTCCCCATGTCGGGGGTCCCCATGCTCCTCCTCCCCAGGCTGGGGCTCAAAGGCAGCACGCAACCCCAAGAGCCAGCACTTCTCGATGGAGCCGGGTGGGATAAGCTCCCAGGAGAGGCCAGCCAAGTACAGCATGTCCTTGAGGAGGAAGGACCTCACAAAGTCCATGGGGCCACTCGAGCCACCGCCACCAGCTGCACAAGAGACTGCCAAGCGCAGCAGCTCCCTCTTGTAAAGCTGCTTGAAGGTGGACACCACCCCCTGCTCCAGTGGGGCCGGGATTCGGCCTCCTCCTCCGGCCGAGCCACTCCCAGCAGGTCCCTTGGAGAGGAAGAGGGCACGGATGGAGCCGTCGGGTGTCTGCAGTGGCAGGGAGTCCTCAGGGCTTGTCCCAGAGTGGGGTGGTGGGGAGCTGAGCAGCAGCACGGCCTTCTGCTGCAGGCAGCTGCGACGTAGGTACCGCTTGACACCTGGCACAAAGTCCTCAAAGAACCAAGCCCGGAGAAGAGCTGGTCCCAGCCTAGCTTCAGGGCTGTAGCGATAGCAAGCAGGGAATTTGTCCTGGTTGTGATGGCGGAGGCTGGGGGGATCATGAAGGCACCCAACCACCAGTGGTTTGAGCTTGTGTGAGCCGGTCAAGTTGGCGGCCAGCAGCACGGTGACCCGCTCGCGGAGAGTTGGCCGCCGTCGTGCTGCCGTTGTCGTCCCACCAGTCTGTCCTGGCAGAAGCTTCCAGTAGAGCCCAGTGATGTTGGCGTTGTAAATCTGCTCATCGCTGTAGCCTCCGGCGTCGGCAGCAGGCACAGGCAGGGGCTCGGAGCTGGCCACGGGAGCCCGCTCGGGCTCGGCGGGCAGACCACCCTCGCCATAGATACGCTGGCTGGAGATGCCATGGCGCTTCTGCCAACGCCAGAACCATCCGTGGCTGGCCTTGAAGGTGCACTCGGGACCGTAGATCTGCCGTGCGAAGGCCTCTGCCTGGGCTTGGATGAGGGGCCCAGAGAGGGGGATTCCATGCTGACGTAGAGCAAGGAACCAGGCATAGACAGCTCGGTCAATCTCCTCCTCGTTGGCCAAACGCATCTTCTTCCGCTGGGTGCCCACCTCACCCCCAAGCTGCTCCAGGAACCACCGGAGCTTGGCTTCATCCTTTAACCAACCCCTCAAGGTACCCCCCGGGACCCCAAAAGCCCGACACACCGACGCTTGCCTCTCGCCCTTCTTCACCCTTTCGATGGCCTGAAGTTTGTCCTTGATGGAGTAGGCTCGTCTCAGCGCCATCTTCACCGAACCCCCCCCGCCTGAATTATTCCCACCCACACCCCCTTGTCGCCCTCCCGCCATACCCACCGGTCCCCCACCATGCTCCGGGCATGGAGCAGTCCCCGCAGCCATAGACCGGAGAGATAACGGGATAAGGAAAGGCGGGGGGAAAGCGCGTTATAACCGGGGCTGGGGGTGGGAAGGACTGAAAAGAGGGGGGCAGGGGGGAGGGGTCGCGGCGCCTTTGTCTCTAGCCCTGAAGCCGGCCGGGCAGGGCGGGACAGCGCCTACTGCGCATGCGTGACACCCGCCCCCCTCCCTCCATGATCTCCCTTAGTTTGAGCTGCTTTCTCCCCTGCCCTTTACCCACTTGGACTCGTCCGCGTTGCTCCGCTTCTGCCCCTGGGTTGTATCACTTTGCAAAGAGGGGGAGCACGTCCTTGCTTTCCCACCCGCTTTTTTCTTTTCTCCCCGTTTCACTTTTTTCTGCCATACGGGATTGTTCCACCGTAGAAAAGCCGAAAAGAAGAGGGTGGGAAGGAGGTTGGTGTTGTAAGTGCAGCGCTTTGTTTCCTTCCCCACACATTTTTTCCCCACTTTTCCCCCCCATGTCCTTTGCGAGTGGTCCGTGCCGCTCCCACAACCCCCTGCACACTGCGCACCGCTTTCCTTTGCCTGGTGGAGGCTGAGCGGAGCCCAGAGGCCTGTCCCGTGGCCAGCGCTGCCGGTGAGTGTGGTTACCCCTTCCCTCTCTGGGTTCTTCCACACCCTCCTGTGGGAGTTCTGGACGTCCCTAGGGTCTGTTGTTCCTCTCACAGACCTGGGGAGGGCCCCTCGTGGTCTCTGCGGTTCTGTCCCGCTCTCGAAAAGGGGACTGGGGGGCTCCCAACTCCCACACGCGCTAGTTTTGCTCTCGCAGTCCCCAGGAAGGGTGTTATGACCATTCCCTTTGAGGTTCCTTCTTGCTTAACGGACGTGGAAGGAGGACTTGGGGTTCTGCCTTGGCGCGGTGGTGGGAAGAGGGGGAGTGTACACTGAGGGACTTTCGCTGTATGTGGAAGTCCCTATGTGAAAGTCACTTCCTCTGTTAAGGGATGGAGGTTGTGGGGGGTCCCCCGTCGTCTAAGTTGCCTCTTCTTCGCGGAGTGCTACCTCTCCCCATCGTCTGTATCTCTTCCACTGAGAATCCTGAGGGAGAAGGGCTTAGGGTGCACTTGGCCTTTGGAATAACTTTTCCCCACTCAAAAGTCTCAAAGAGTAGTGGAGTGACCCTCTCGTTCCATGTACCCCCAAAGGTCTCTTTGGTCCTTTTCTGCTTAATAGATATAGGAGGGGAGTTGCTGGAGGCCCTCCCCGTTCCCTGGGGGATTTCTTGTGCGTTTACACCCCAAGAAAGGAGGATGTGGAGGAGCCCCACATTATTTGGGACATCCTCTCCCAGGCCTAAGGAAGGGGGCTGTAGGGTTCTCCCTTCTCTGTGGAGTTGCTTTCCCTTTGTGGGTTCTAAGTAGGTGGCTGCAAGAGGCCCCAGTTACTGGTGTAAGAACTGGATGTGCTGATGCTGGAGGTTTCCTTTTGGGAGGGGGATGAGTTCTCTTTCTTTTGGGGTGCTGGTTTTGGGGATGCCCTTGATATATGGAGCCTCACCCTTTCAAGTCTGGAGGTCTGTGATAGGGAGGGGAATTTAGGGGGCCCAATAGCTCTGGATGCCTCAGGAGATCTGATCTTGTCCCCATTCCTCATCTTGGCAAGGGTTTCTTGTTGAGTCACCTGCTGCAAAAGGAAACTCCTGGCACAGAGCTCTCTGCACCTAAAGCAGTGGTCTCATGCAGCCCATGGCTCAGCACCTTTAGCTACCTCTCTGCAAGTTTGGTGTGGAGCTGGGAGCCCTTTGAGCCTCCCTCATGACCCTGTCCTTCCACCGTAGGCGCACCTGAGTTCTGCTCATCTCCCTTCTCCATATCGCGGTGTTTCCATCCTCCTGTAACCTTGCAGCCTGTTCTCCTCTTCCTGTTCTTCCTTTTTATGTTTCCAGCTGGCTCAGGAGGTGTCTGCTTTGCAACTATATTTGGGAAATGGAGAGGAGGGGCTATGTGGAGGCTGCAAATGTGCTCTCTTGTAGGGGAGGGAGGGATCGTGAAGGATTCCATCGATCCCTGAAGTTTGTGAGGCTGCTGCAGGCTGGCGTTGCCTCCCCTCCTGATGTTCCTATTGATTTGTGGATTTGTTCTTTCGCATCTAGATGGTGGATGTTTTGGAATTGATTGTAATCTGATGTTCACAGTCATGTTGTGTGGAGGAGGAATTAACTTTGCTTGGTTTTGTGGCTGTAATTCTCTCCTCTCCTTTTCTAGGTGTGCCCTCTTTTCTCCCTGACCTTGCAGGTAATGCTGGTTTTTTTTTTTCTTTTCACTTGCTTTGTTTGTTCTCAACCACTTTGCTTTTTCTGCTGAAGGTGACTTATTTCCTGCCTTTCCCTACTGCTGATTTTCCCTTTGTCCTTGGTTATTTTTCATCATCAAGCAGCAGAATTCTTGCTTGAAGCAAAAACACAGAGGGAGGAAAAAAAAAAGGTAATTTTCTTAGGTGTTTGAGGTGGAGAGTCATTGGGTTTTCCCTGGCTAAAGCTTAATGTGGAGCTTTCTGATGAAGTCTGTCCCTTGTCTGCCTGTGTCCTCCACCATCTCATGAGTTGGGGGAGAGCCAAACCAGCAGAAAGGCAGCATTACATCAGCATTAATATTTTCCTTGGCTTTATCTGCCTGTCTTGACTCAGTGCTGAGGAGGGAGGAGGTGGTGGATTTACTCCCTTCAGCTTCATCAGACCCTCTGGTGTGAAACCAGTCTTGCTTCTTCTCCCTTTGAATCACCAAAAAGAGAAAAAAAGGAGCAGGCAAGGAGGGGTTCGATGCCTTCTTTTTGTTGCTGAGAAAGTGGGATTGAGGCAGCTGTGCCTAACTGATACCAAAATCCTTAGATAAAATGAGTCTTGCTTTTGTGGTAGTAGCATTTTGGGGAAGAGAAGTTGTTGTTTTTCCCCTAGGAGAAG
Organism: Tricholaema leucomelas; assembly: GCA_013400475.1. Classification (NCBI taxonomy): domain Eukaryota; kingdom Metazoa; phylum Chordata; class Aves; order Piciformes; family Lybiidae; genus Tricholaema lacrymosa; species Tricholaema leucomelas. The sequence goes on from WAAF01012958.1 coordinate 26,595, forward strand.
CTTTTTCCCTAGGAGCTTCTTTTTTTCTCTGGGAGAAGCTTTTTTTTTCTTTAGGAGAAACGTTTTCTTGAGTGTGGTATAACCCAGGTGCCAGATTTTAGACTGGTGCCTGTGAGCCTTTCTCCTCTTTTTGACATGAAATGGGCCCTTTCTGGGCATTTTGCTGTTTATTTTTCTGGCTGCTGCTGTTCAGGAGCTTCTAGTGAGGAGGATGGCATGACATGAGGGCACAAGAGTACTAAATATAAAATCAGCTTGGCCTGGTCACACTCAGCTGTTCCAGGGCATGTAAGCAAACAGTCCAGTGGAAGACTGAGATAGAATCTCTTGCAGTGAGAACTCAGTGTTGATTTAATTGCTGCAGAAATCAGGATTTTCCTGCCTAGTCTTTGGAAGGTCAAACCACACACAACAAGCTGCCCCAGGACATCCTCCCCCCCATATTCCCCAGTGCTACCCAGTTTTCGGTTCTTTCTCAGGAGTTGAACCATGACCCTAATTCTGTCCTCTTGATTGTGGCTTGTAGAAAGCAGATGTCAAAGAACAGAGTAGAATTAACCAAGTTGGAAGAGTCTTCCAAGATCATCCAGTCCAACCTATCACCCAGCCCTATCCAATCAACTAGACCATGGCACTAAGTGTCTCATCCAGTTTTTTTTTAACACCACTTGATCTGCTACTTTCCCTCATCTAAGGAGACTTCTCAAGTCTGTTGGAAATATTTAAAGCCACATCAACCTTTAAATCATTTCTAGGAGAACTACTTTCAAACTGGTGCTGCCTGACTTGTTGGGAGCTGATGGGTCAGCCTGGCATGAGGCTGACCTGAAAAATCACAGTTCCAGTGTGGGGTCTGATTGAATTTATGTCTTTGGGAGGCTGTAATAAACATAACTTGTTCCTTCCCTCCTCCCAAATGCAAGACTTCTACTTTACAGCCCTCTCAATTCAGGAGAAAAGGGACTTTGTCATGGTCAGAAAGGTCTCTTCCTTTAAACCAATACATGGAATTAACTTTCTTCTGCAGTCTTAGGTGATGTAACTCTTACGTTTTATGCACTTGAGGGCGTAAAGCAGCTGAAACAGCTCATTTGTGAGGTTACAGCCCAACAATAGAGGCCTTTTCCTTGCCTGTTTTTACCTTGGTGCATTTCCCTGCGCTGCTCAGACTACAGAACAGTTTGGCTCTGCCTTGAAAAAGTCAGGATGTGTTCATGAGACCACCAGCAAAGCTCTGAAGCAGTAATTACCATTAAAAACTCTTTATTTCAGGCTTTTATAAACCTTTTTAAACAGTCCCTGAGAAGCCTAAACATTGACCTGTGATTCTTTAATTGATTCTTTGGCATCAGTAACTTCATGAATAGCAGTTTTTGCTTTTCCAGTGGCTTCATGCTTTGGAAAACACCCAGGACAGTGTCTGCACTATCACACTGGAGAAGCAAAATTGTACTGAGGACACATGAACCAGTCTCTGGATGCAGCAAGAGCCCTTCTTGCATTTTTTTTCTGCTCCATTCACAGATCTGTGAGCTTTAAAGACTTTATATGAGGTTTTCTGCCTCTGTCTCCAAATATTAGTTTATCTTTGTGCTAAAACAATTTGGTGAGTGAATGGAAAAATTCCTCACTTTAACAGGTTACTGAGCAGAAGGTGAGTGGCCTCAGGAGTGGCTTGAGGGACAGAAATGAGCCTCTTCATGTCACCTTGTTTCATTTCGAGCTCAAACCGGAAGGTCTCTTAGCTCAGCTCCAGTTTCTGTGCTCTAATTTTTGCCAGCTCTTCGAAGTAGAGCAGGTTTAACTTAGTTTAAATTCCTTCCAGAACCTCTCAGGAGGTGAGTTAGTCCCTCCACACTTTGTCAGATAAGGTGAATTGCCTTCTCTCATCATACTAGAAGTAGAATTGGGAGCTCGTGCCTTGCCTGATGGTGCTGTGGTATTAATGGTTTGCATTATCTCCTCGTTTGTGTAATTAAAATCCTTCTGTGAATGCCTTTTCTCAGCTTCCTCTGGGAGCACTTAGGAACACAGAGTAGAAAAAAACTTTTATTTTCATTTGTTGTTTGCCTTTAGCATGATTAGACATCAAGTTTGGCTCCTCGTGGGAACATAAAGTTGCTGGAAGTACCTTGGGCTTACTTTGAGAAGGTGATACCAGTAAATTCTTGGGGTGAAATCCTTTTGTGATGATTTTTCTCTGGTTCTAATCTTTAAAACAGCACTTTGAGTTCCTCTGAGCCAGATTGTAGCTGCTTTAGCTTTAGGGGTTTGTGTTGCTTCCAGAAACGCCTCTTTTGTGTAATTTTTGGATGGGTGACCTGAGAAGCTGCATCTCCTCAGGCTTCACAGGTACAGCTCTGAGGCCTGAATCCTCCTGGGAGCTCTCACATCTTGTCTTGCTGCTTCTTCTGAAAAATCAGTGGGCTGAGTATTGGTTTTAGCGTTTTATTTCTGTTCCCTTCATAGTGTGTTGTGCAAACCACTGCCTTCTGGTACAAACCAACCTGTGAAGTAATTTTTTGACCTCATAACGGTTACAGTTCAAGAATTCTTTTTGCTTTTGCTCTTTGGTTATCTGAAAGAGGGCAACCTGAGCTTTGCTTTTTCACCACCAGTGTTACCTACAGCAAGGCTGGAGCCTCCTGGGCTGGTTTCCTGCCCTGATGGGTCAATCCTTTTTTTTGATCTGTACCTTTCTATTGCTTGTTGTTTAAAAATAAAAGTGAGTTTGAGGACCTGTGGTGGTGGTTGGTGAAGATAAGGTCGTTCTGGAGAGATGTGAGTGTAATTAAATACGTGTGGGGGAGATGTTAATTGTCTGATAACACAGATGGCTGTTTGTCTCTAGGACTGGAAACTTATCTCTCACTGTCTCTTTTCTTAATGCTGTCATAGGAGCTCCAAAAGTAAGTACTCTTTAGTTGTTGGGTAGGGTTTGCACCCTCTGAAAGATGAGAAGTCACTGATCTGGCACTTAGATCACTGCAGAGCTTTCTGGTGTACACTGGAAATTCACCTGTTCAGCTCTGTCTCACTTGGTGTCAAGACAATGCCTTGATTTGGGAGAACCTCCTGATAACAGGAAACCTCAATAATAGATATTTGACTTGGGCGAACTTCCTCATAACAGGAGCCCTCACCCTTGAGAAGAGCAGTGTTGAGCCTCCAACTACTGCTCTTGAAGCTGTTTGCTTAAAGACTTGAGCAAAGTCACCTCTAATGTGTAAAAAGACCAACCAAACCCCCCAACTTAAATCTCAGATTCTGGGGGGGGTTTGGTCAAAGTCCTGCTTTTCCTATTTGAACTGTGACTAGAAAGGGAACTCAAATTGCAGAGTTAAATATTTCATTTGCATTAAATATTAAAGGTGTGAGAGTTTGAGCTGTGTTGAGTCACATCCAGGTTTCTTGTTACATCTTCTATAGAGGTTTTTCCTGAAGTAGTTGAAGTTGTAACCTTGGAGTTTAATGCCACCAGTGCTGGGTTAATAAGGTTTCCTCAAGACAAGATCTCAAAGGCTGTGAACTGATTTTTCCTTGGAATAACTCAAACCAAGATGAATATGGAGCTGAACAGAGCGTGTCAGGCAAATGGAGGGCTCCAGTCTCCTGGTCAGGAGTCCTTGATGACCTAAATAACCTAAAAATTCCTAAAGCTGACCTATGCAGCTCCAGTTGTGTGTTTTGCACTCCCCAGGGATTTGTGCTGCCAGGCTACTCTTATAGACCTAAATGGTCACTAGAAATCATATAAAATACCTAAAATTACTTAATTGTGGGGAGGCATTGAGTGGCCAGGAGGCTGAAGGTTTTACTTCCCCTCAGTCCTAGGGAGGTCACATCTGGAGTCATGGATCCTGTTTTGGGGTCCCCAGTTTAAAAAGGACAGGGAACTACTGGAAAGAGTCCTACTTGCTTGTTAGATACTGGAATAATTTCTCTGCTTGGAGAAGTGTTTCCTGAATCACCTCAAATAATCCACATCCCAAGAGCTGCTTGGTTTATTTTTTCTCTCTAATAAAGGAAAACAAGAGAGCAGATGCCATATTTTTCACTTTAATAGAAGGTCTTTTTGATAGACTCCAATAATCATTGAGATCCCCAGCTCTTGGTCAGCTTTAATTTGGCTGTAATCGAGGATTTTACATGAAAATGGAGTCATCGTTTTTCAGTTGGCTCCCTCTGCTGGCATCACAGCAGTGAAACAGATAGATGTAAGTAATGACCTCAAAACTAGTCCAGAACTGGGACATCTTTCTTTTATCAGCTTGTCTTCCCAAATCAGGGTCTACCTGACAACATCTAACAAGTAATTAAGAACTAATCTCCTAGCATGGAAGAAAATCTTGCAGGGGGTTGAACAAAACCTGCTGATTTATGTTTTTTTTTCCTGCCAGTTGTTTTCAGAAGGGAAATTCCACGTGATTTCAGCCAGGGCCTTGAGTATTGAATAGAAGTCATCAGAATGCTTATCAGAACAAGAGGGACCTGTCGTGATGGGACAAGGGGTGACTGTTTCAAACTAAACGAGAAAGATTTAGACTGGAGAGAAGGAGGAAGTACTTCACTGTGAGAGTGGTGAGACCTTGGCCCAGGCTGCTCAGAATGGTGATAGATGCCCCATCCCTGGAACCATTCCAGGTGAGGTTGTTTGCTGCTCTGAGCAACCTGATCTAGTTGCAGATCCACAGAACCCAGGTACAGCAGGAGTTGAAGGGGACCTCTGGAGCTCACCCAGACCATCACTGCCTGCTCAGGCAGGGTCACGTACAGCAGGTTGCCCAGCATCACAATATCCAGGTGTATTTAGGATACCTCCAGAGGAGGAGACTCCACAGCCTCTCTGACCTGCTCCAGGGCTTCAGCACACAGCAAAGAGCTCTCTCCTGATGGAAGCTCCTGGGTTCCAGTTTGTGCCCATTGCCTTTTGTCCTGTTGCTGGGTGCCACTGACAAGAGTCTGACCCTATGCTCTTGTGCCCCACCTTTTAGCTCTTGCTGAGCATTGAGCAGATCCCCTCCCAGGCTGCTCTTCTCCAGGCTCAACAGTCCCAGGTCTCTCAGCCTTTCCTTCTGAGAGAGATGCTTCATGCCTCTTGATATCTTCCCATTGGACTCTCTCTGGTAGTTTCATGTCCCTTTTGAACTGGGGAGCCCAGAACTGGAACACATTTTCCAGCAGTGGCCTCACTAGGGCAGAGCAGAGTAGAAGAACCTCTCTTGACCTGTTAGCCACATTCGTATTCATGCACCTCAGGAGTCTGCTGGCCTTTGTGGCCACAAGGGCATGCTGCTGGCTCGTGGTGAACTTGTCCACCAGCACTCCCAGGTCCTTCTCTGTGGAGCTGCGTTCCAGCAGGTCACCCCTCAGCTGTACTGGTTGTTCCTTTCCAGCTGCTAGATCCTACACTTGGGTTTGTTGAACTGTATGATATCCTTGCTGACTGCAGGGGGGTTGGCCTATATGACCCTTAAAGGTCCATTCCAACCCAAACCAGTTGATGATTAGAAGTATTTTAGAAAAACTATTTTACCTTCAGGAATTGGACCTCTTTAGGCACTGAATTAAAACTCGTAACAAAAGAGCCTGGGGAGAGCTTTGGCTCTTTTCTGTGATGAATGATGGCTTTTGACTCTCCTGAATGAAGGATGGTTTGGTGGTGACCTGGAAGTGCTGGGTTAATGGTTGGACTTGATCTCAAAGGTCTTTTCCAACTGAGATGTTTCTGTGATGTCTACTGCATGCCCTTACTGTCTTGAGTCCTGCTGCAACTACATTGTTGTGCTTCTCTCTTAATGCTGCCACTCTTTGGAGAATGAGGACCAGGAAGCCTCCCTGCCCTGCAGAAAAAGTGTGGGTAGACAACCACAAATGCGTTGAAGCTGAGCAGCCACATTATGAGAGGGAGGCCACCATGGCTGCCACGGCCCCTGAGGAGTGCCCAGAGGTTGAGGCTGTCAATGGGGTCTGCAATGATGATTCTGGTGAAAGCGAGTCCAAAGGAGAGCTGAAAAGAGCAAGAAATGGGAGGAAACAAAGGAGGCGGAAGCGCTCCCCAAAACTCAGACCTGTGGCCTCCAAGTTAGACTCTGTTCTAAGTGGGTTGTTAGCTGACCACGTGTGGTTTGACAAACCTTTCTATGATCGTGCTGAGACCCTCTACAGAACCAAACTAGCTGAGTGTCAGCTCCAGGAGGCACCTGAGACTGCACCAGCTCCTCAGCAGTCTCCTTTAGTGGCCAGGTCAAAAGCTGTCCAAGATGTTCCCAAGCCCAGGATGGTTTCATCAGCCCTGCTCTGCTCCCATGGTACTTTGTCTGCATGCCACCATCTCGTTCAGGGTGTCTGGGTCAACAAGCTTGACTTTGATAAGGCTGAGCAGATGTTTATTGAGAAATCTCAGTTCTTTCTTCCTCCAAATGTCCTCACCATCTCCTCGGTGTGCTCCAAGGGTGGCAACGTTGGGCTGAGGACGCCGGATGAGGGCTACGTCACAGCCTTGCCAACTCCTGCTACACCAAGCGTGGCTGCAGATGCCATCACTGCCTCTGCTGTCCCCTTCATTCCCAGTTTGCCTGGCTCTGTCCACCAGACGGTGAATGGTAAACCCCAGATTTCAAGCTTGCAGGCTCTCATGTCTGAGGTCTGGTTGGAGAAACCTCTCTATGATGATGCTGAGAAGAGCTTCTATGAGAACATGTTTGATGGTCACCCGTCGGGCAAAAGCAGACAGCAGCGGCGCAGCTGCCCCAAAGTGTTTAAGAACCACGGTGCTGGGAAGCGAACAAACATCAGACCCATGGAGATGGCCACCAACATACTTCCTGCTGTGGAGCAACCTTCACCCACCTGCTTTTTTCTGCATGAGGGCAGTGAGACTGTGTGGCTTAGAAAGATGACGTATGACAGTGCTGAGTCACGATACTATGCAGCTGAAGCTTTGAAGATGTCCAGAGCGGGAGAGAGTTTGGAGAAGCAGGAGTCTGCAGTAGAAAACCTTTCCCAACCAGCTACTGATGCTTCAAGAATTCCTGCACCAGAAATGAAGTAGGAGAGGTTTATTCTTATCCAAACCCCCACCGGGTCAGGATTAAGCTGAAGGAATTTTGCATGCGTAGAAGACAGGAACCAGCATCTCACTGTAGGGAGATATTGCTCCAGAGCTGAGGAGCCTGTTTGTGGGCAGAGAAGCTGGGAGAATCTCCTTCTCCTGAGGAGTCGTGGTGGTTATAGGTGGTGCTCGTGTGGTTTAGAGTCAGGGCTGGGAAGTGGGCTGAGGTTTGGCCTTATCTTTGCATGGGGGAACCTGACCCTTTTTCTTGGAGAAGACAAAAGTGGCTCTGCTGGGTCATTCTGTTAAAAGACCATGAGAGCTGTCAGAGAAGTGATTCTCTGAAGGAATTTCTCCCCATTTTGGTCAAGCCCTCAGGCTGGTCCTTGAGCTCCATGCCAGAGGTGGCTACATTTAGCATCACCCCTAGCATCCAGCTTGAGGAAGGCTTGGAGTTGCTGAAGTCCAGTTTGGAGCAGGAGCATGCACTATATTTGCCTCACTGCAGGACGAGGCTGACCACATAGTTAGATCATTTGACCTGCAAGCTGCTGTTGATTTGGGGACAAGACACTTCTGATCCTTGAGGTGTCCTGGGATTTGATGAGGAAGCTTTTAAGATCCTTCCAGAGAAGCTTTGGAGGACACATGTCTTTTGCCTTCTCCTGCTTGAGATAGTCTTCTCTTGAGTTGGACAGAACTTAAATAGTGGGTCACCCCTTCCCAGGAAAGTCCTTCTGGTGGTGCCAGATGCGTGGCTTAAGTTTGTGTGTAACTGGGATCCTCTATCAGTGGTGCTGGCTGGCAGCTCAAGCAAGGTCTGGAGGGTTGGGTATGACTGGGAATGACTTCAACATGGAGGACCTGTGGTGGCCTCTGGTCTCTTCTGGGTGAGATGATGCTTGTTTTGCAACAGAGTGGTCTGTTGGCCTCTCTGGAAGTGTGTTGCTGTGCAGCAGTGCGGCTTGAGGCTGGTAAAGGAAAGGTTTGTGGCTTGCTAATGAGAGCATCTCGTCTGTGTTGTGTGGTGGTGGTTTCATATTCCTGCTTTCCTCACCTCCTCAAATTGATGTTGGCTCTGTAGTTGTCCCCTGGCTTGAAACAAGGGCACATCCTCTTTTCTCATGATGGTTGAGGCCTCCAAGCTAAGAAATGAAACCTTTGGAAGCTGCTGCACTGAAGAAGAACAAAGTGGACAGTTTCACAAGGTGGTTGAAGCTGTTCCTTGGTGACATGATGTGTGTCTGTCTCTTGCAAGCATCACATTGCTGATGATTTTGATCTCCAACAGTTGCTGCAGCTTCCCAAAGGGCACTTAGACAGTTAGTGGTGGTGCTGTTGAAAGTTGAGGGTGTATCTGGACTTCTAGAGACCTCATCTATCTTAGCAGCAGCAGAATTTGAGGAAGGAGGTGCAGAGGAGGTGATTTATCCCATCCCCACTTGGTGTGGGGTCAGGCCAGGCAGATAAGTGGGTGATTAGACCTGTCCTGCTTTGTTAAGAGGATCCTGTTGACTTAAAGCTTTCCTCTGGAGAGGGAAACCAAACAGGGAGCTGCAGGCAGAGCTCTGTAGGGAGAGTAAACTCTTCTGAGGAGCTCATAACAAACTCTCCACCTTCTAGGGCCTCACTTTGAGTGTTTTTTGTTCTTCTTTTTCGCAGAAAAATGGCAGTTGACTACTTCATGCATGAGAAGATCTGGTTTGAGAAGTACAAGTATGACGATGCCGAGAGGAGGTTCTACGAGCAGATGAACGGGCCGGTCGGTGGCTCCTCTCGCCAGCAGGTAGGTGCTGCTTCTCAGGTGGGTGTTAGCAGGGGGCTGGAGCTTCAGGAGGTGGTACAGAGCAGGTTGAAGGACATGATCCACCTGGGTGTGCACTCATGGTGCTGCTTTCCCATCTGTGAGAGTCCTGGTGTGAGTGTCTTCTCTGGAGCTCTCTAAGCTTGCCCCTTAGCTCTGACCCTTTTTGCCTTTAAAAAGACCAACTTTGACCTGTGCAGAACCTTCTCCTGTGTTCAGGAGGTATCAGATGCCCTTCCAACAATGCGATTAGGTTGCAGCAGATACTCCTAATCTTTTCAGACTGCTGCAGCAGGGCACCATGCTGTCTGTGGTCTAACATGGACCCAGAGTGAGCTGAACAACCCTGAAACCTGTGTTTTTTCTGCCTGGGCTGAGCAAAGAGTCCACCCATCCCCGGGGAAGATGATGTCTTGCTGCCACTTTGGAGCAGTTAAGCTTTCCTTGTGGGATCTACATGACATGATGCTTGAAGAGATGCACCGTGGCTCCAGAAATCCCACAGGAATGATGTTGCTCTCTTTGTACCCCTTGAAGTTATCAGTGTGCTCCTGCAGGTGATTGCATCACAGCAGTGGTGAATTGTGGGGAGCAGCTGAAGCCATTCAAGATTTAATTCCAGCCCCAAATGATGATGATTGAAAGCTCCAGAGCTCTGATGACCTCTTCCTGCCCTGTCAAGAGCTGTTAACTGCTGCTTTGTCTGGCTGCTTGTCTAGAAAGCTGCTTAGAGTTTGAAATGGCTGTGGTGTAGATGTGGGAAGGGGAAGCTTTTTGCTGAAGTCAGAGCTTCTAGGCCCACTCTTGGCTGTTCCTGCTGCCTGTCAACGTCCCCTGGGACACCTGCCTAAATTTAGATGAGTGCTTGAAGCAGATGGTGAAGTGCAAACCTATGTGGTGCTCTTAGAAGAACAGTGTAGACTACTTCATTCCACATCAGGAGCTTCCACCACTGAAGTTCTGCCTTTGAGAGGTGGTGTGGAGGCTCTTGGAGGGGAGATTCTGCATCACTTTCTCAGCCACTTCTCCAAGGGGAAAAAAAAATCCAAGCTCCTTAGCAAAGCATTCCTGTCACTCAGAAGTGAGTATGGGCAGGGTGTTCATCTTCTGTGGTCTGTTTGAGGTAGGGGGCTTTGGGGCTTGCAGGCAGTTTGATATCTCAGATCTTGTAGGGTTGCTGTCTGGTAGAGGCGAGGAGTGAATAGATCATGGAATTGGGGGATTTGTGCCCTAGGAAGAGAATCTTCCAGTCTAGGCTAATAAAAGACACCTCCTTATGCTCCATCCTCTGGGTCCTAAAGCCTTCAGTCTGGGCTGTCACTTCTCACCTGGGTACAATGACAAGCAAAAAGAGCTACTTCATACTAGATCTTGAGGGACCACTGATGTGACTCCAGCCTTCTGGTTGCCTGGCAGCTTTCCAAACCCCTTCAGACTGATCAGAAAGGGAATTTCAAAGCTCCTTGACTCGGCTGATCTCACAGACACGTGGCCTCGATCTCACCAGGGGCTGCGTTTGCTGCAGCTTGATTTAGAGCCAATCCTTCCCATAGGAAGGGTTCTCCCTCCCCACTTTCATTCTTACCCTTTTTTTTTTTTTAAGTAGCTTCAGCTGTTTCCTATTTTTTAACTTTTTTTTTACCCAAACCTTAGTTCTTTCTGCACTGTTTGCAGGAGAACGGAGCCAGCACCATCCTCCGGGACATTGCCAGAGCCAGGGAGAATATCCAGAAATCGCTGGCCGGAGTGAGTACCAAAGCTCTCCCACCAGCTGGCTTCCTTGCAACCATTTTTAGCTCCGATGGCATCTCACAGGGAGAAAAAAAAAAACCCAAGCCAAACCCTGCTTGTTGGTTGGCCACAACCTCCAGAGACCTGATCCTGTTGGCTCCTCAGCTCTATAGCCAAGAGATGGAGGTGTGCGGCACTGTGCCCACCAGCAGAGCTCCATCCCATTGTCAGCATGCTGCTTGCTGGGGGGGGCTTCTGCACGCTGACTGCCTTGGGCTGTCACATTCCTCCAGGCCTTACATTGCTTTGGGGTTTGGTTTTTAGTTTTCTTTTTCCTAATTTTTTTTCCTTCATTTTCCCTTTTTTTTTTTTTCTCCTTATTTTTCTCTCGGTTTTCTTAAACGGTCAATTGTTCTTCACTCTGCTTCATTGTCATCTTTCTGTATTTTTCCTTTTATATTCTGATTATTTTGTCACTTTATTTTAAAATTTTCTGGGTTTTCCCTTCATTTTTTTTCTTCTGCTGTTTTGAGTTTTCCCTTCATTTTTTTTGTCCTTTTTCTCTTTTGGGTTTTCCCTTCATTTTTTTCCTCCTTTTTCTCTTTTGGGTTTTCCCTTCATTTTTTTTGTCCTTTTTCTCTTTTGGGTTTTCCCTTCCTTTTTTTTTCCTCCTTTTTCTCTTTTGGGTTTTCCCTTCATTTTTTTTCGTCCTTTTTCTCTTTTGGGTTTTCCCTTCTTTTTTTTTTTCCTTTTTCTCTTTTGGGTTTTCTCTTCATTTTTTTTGTCCTTTTTCTCTTTTGGGTTTTCCCTTCCTTTTTTTTTCCTCCTTTTTCTCTTTTGGGTTTTCCCTTCATTTTTTTTGTCCTTTTTCTCTTTTGGGTTTTCCCTTCATTTTTTTTTTTTCTCTTTTGGGTTTTCCCTTAGGTTTTTTTCCTTCCGGTTTGGGTTTTCCCTTAGTTTTTTTTTCTTCTTCTGTTTTAGGTTTTTCCCTTTTTTTTAATTCTTCTATTTTTGGGGTTTCCCTTCATTTTTTTTTCCTTTACTTTTTTTGTTCCTCCTGGTGAATTCAGAGAACACTTTGGGTTGGAAGTGTCCTTAAAGATACCACATTCCAAGCCCTCTCCCATGATCAGGGACACCTTCCACTAGCCCAGGCTGCTCAAGGCCTCCCCCAGTTTGGCCTTGGATGTTGCCACAAGTCTCAGGTAACCTTGCTGGGGCAGCAAAACCCCCAAGCTGCCAGCACAGGAAGATGTCTCTGCTGGGGTACCCTCAGCTGCCACCTTCTCTTTCCTGGGGATGCCTTCAGTTTTAGGGTATGTGCAAAAAAAAAAGGTACCTCTTACCTGCTGCATCCAAGAAATTCAGCTTGGCTGCTTGCTCCAAGTCCTCACCATCTCCTAGAATCTCAGAAACAGGCTTTTTTGAAGTGTTTTTGTGCAGCCAAGACACTTCATTTTTCCAGAGGAAGCTTGGAAAGTGGTTTTATAGGTCACAGGATGTTAGGGGTTGGAAGAGACCCAAGGAGATCGAGTCGAACCCCTCTGCTGTAGCAGGACAATACTGTCTAACACAGATCACAGAGGAACACATCCAGACAGGCCTTGAAAGTCTCCGGAGAAGGAGACCCCACAACCTCTCTGGGAAGCCTATTCCAGTGCTCTGTGACCCTCACAGTAAAGAAGTTCCCCCTTGTGTTGAGGCAGAACCTCTTTTGCTGCAACTTACACCCATTGCTCCTTGTCCTATCCCAGGGAGCAGTGAGCAGAGCCTGTCCCCCTGCTCCTGGCCAGCCCTCAGATACTTAGAAACATTTATTCAGTCTCCTTTCAGTCTTCTCTGTTCCAGACTAAAGAGCCCCAGGTCCCTCAGCCTCTCCTCATAAGCCATGCCCTCCAGCCCCCTCACCATCCTCCTGGCCCTCTGCTGGACCCTCTCCAGCAGATCCTTGTCCCTCTTAAACTGGGGAGCCCAAAACTGGACACAGTATTCAAGATGAGGTCACACCAGGGCAGAGTAGAGGGGGAGGAGAACCTCCCTTGATCTGCTGGACACACTTCTCCTAATACACCCCAGGATCCCATTGGCCTTCTTGGCCTCAAGGGCACATTGCTGTGCCATGGGTAACTTGTTCTCCACCAGGACCCCCAGGTCCCTCTCCACAGAGCTGCTTTCCAGCAGATCACCTCCCAGCCTCTACTGGTGCAGTTGATTATTCCTCCCCAGATGCAGGACTCTGCACTTGTCCTTGTTGGACTTCATCTGGTTCCTCTGTGCCCAGCTCTCCAGTCTCTCCAGGTCTCTCTGGATGGCTGCACAGCCTTCAGCTTTGGGTCAGGAGAGCTCACAGAATCCAGCCCATGTCTTAGCTCTGCAGTGAGACTACTGCACAGATCTTCCCATCTGAGGGCCTCCATCCTTCACTTGGAGTGACTTGGTTCCTCTTGGGGCATTTAACATCTTCATTTCTACCTAGAGCAGGACACAACTGGGGATGGAGCCTTCCTCAAGGGGAATATTTAATTCCAGGTCAAGTTGGTTGGGGCTCTCTGAGCCCTGCTCAACAGAGAGAGGGCAGACTTAGATGGTCTTTGAAGATCCCTTTCAACCCAGCCTTTTGAGGACTCAATGACCAGAGCTCACTTCTCCCTGAATTAGCTTGGTCCAGATGATGTAACCAGAGCAAGAAGAGGTCTGACACACACAGAGTCCATCTGAGCTTTCATTCTCCCCTTTGGTGTTCTGGGGGGTAGCCTGGTGGTGCTAGCAGCCTCTGTGGGGGTGCAGATGAGGATGGAAGCCCATGTAAGGTTTCACCAAGTTCTCCCTGCAGACCAATGTTGTGTTGCTTTGCTCCTCCAGCAGGTGGTTATTTGGGGCTTGTTAAGGGTTTGGTAACCTTGAATGTGTTTCTTTGTCAGGTGTTAGATCTTCTCAGTGCTCACTGCTGTCTAAAGGATGGAGATCAAGGATAGGGCCAGGGTCATCTCAGTGGTGCCCAGTGACAGGGCAAGGGGCAACGGGCACAAAATGGAACCTGGGAGGTTTCATGAGGAGAAACATCTTGGCTTGGAGGGTTGAGGGCCTTGCAAGGAACTGTCCAGAGAGGTGAAGTCTCCTCTGGAGAGCTTCCAAGCCCACCTGGAGATTGCAGTCTTGGCCAGTGTGCTTCAGCCAGGGAGGTTGGACAGGATGATCTCCAGAGGTCCCTTCCACTCCTCACCATACTAGGATTCTGGGATTACAGGAGAACCATCTGAGACCAGTTTGTGCCACAGGAATGCATGAATCTGCTTCACTTTGGGTTTTACAGATGAGGAGATAGCTGGGACCACGCTCTAGACATCTCCTTGTGGTTCTGCCACCCAGCTGTGTGACCTGTGTGCAGACACCGAGCTGTGTCCTGAGCAGATGGCCCAGTTCAGTGTTTCTGTGCAGGCTGTGGTTGGTGTGTGGTTGGTGTGAAGCTACCTCTCACTGCTTAACAACTTGTCCTGCATGTGGGTCTGCTGCCTGAACCTGACTTCTTCCAGCATGAGTGAAATCCTTTGCTATCTTCCATGTTCACCCAAACATCCCCCAAACCTTTTGCCCTTTGCAGCAGAAGACAGGTGGTCCTCGTAGTAAAGAAGCTCCTTCTGCCCGTCAGAAGAGGCAGTCAGGCCGCTCAACTGTAAGTCAGCTGCGCATGGGTGGAGCTGCTTGTGTGGTTTGAGAGGATGGTGTAGAGCAAGGACAGCCCTGCCGTGGAGAGATGGACCAAGTTCTCCTTCCCTGTGATGAGAACTTCTGGCACATGGCTGTGTCATGCAATTATAGAATAGAGTCGTTTTGGTTGCAAAAGACCTTTAAGATCATCAAGTCCAACCACTATTTGCCAAGGCTGGTGCTAAACCGTGTCCCTTAGTGCAGGACCATCTAGCAGGACATTTAGATCTCCCAGCTTGTCCAACAACTCGTACCCCTGAGCCTGCTCTGCCTCAGTGGTGGTGTTGGGAGGTTGATTTCATGCTGCTTCTGATGTCTGCCCTGTGCCCCTTTTTGAGTGGGTGGAGAAGGGTCTCTTTGACCTTCTTGCTCTGTGTGTCCTCCTGGGCTTGGCGTCTCCCAACCTTCTTTCCACGTGCCATAGATTCTTTCTCTTCACCCTCATCTTCCACCTTGAGTGACTGCTGACATCTGCAAAGCCAAGGTCCACCTTATTCCATCCACTGGCAGGGTGTTAATTATTTCTTGACACCTCATCAGTTCCTCCATTGTTTTCAGGTCGAAGCCTGAAGACCTCTGTTTTTTTCCCCCCCTCCTTTGAAACAAATTCCTTCTCTCCCCCCTTTCTATTGACTGTTAAATACTTGGAAGGTGGATGTCTAGAATTTCTCCTTCGGGATGTCTGGAAGCAGGGTTAAGTTGTTCTGAGAGGACTTAAACCTGGGCTGGGGTAAGGTGGATGTGTAGGGATCTCCTCCTAGCTTCCGTAGTGACATTAGGTGGGTCGTTGTTGTGCTCTGTCCCTCAATCTATCTCCAGAGGAGACCACTTGTCCCATCTAAGAGGCTTAGGGTGAAACTGTGGTTAGTTGCAGTCTGTGACCTCAGCCTTCAAAGAATGACTTTGTCCTTTGTCACTGCCATGTCCTTCATCAGTGCCAGCTGAAGGTTCTTGAGATACCTTTGGTGCTTCATTCTGTAGAGCTTGTTATGGAGCCTTCAGAGAAGATGTAGATGTCCTGTTGTCTTCGTAGGTGATTGTCCTTGTTCCTGTAGGTGATTGTCCTTGTTCCTAGATTGTGTTTAGACTGGCTCTCAAATGTTCTCCTTCCCTGGAAGCATGACTCAGCTTCGCTAAGCCTCACCAAGCTTTGGTGGCAGGTGAAGAGGTGATGAGTTTCATCTTGGTTTTCCTTGTTGCAGAGCACCAACACAACCTCTCCTGGGTCTGCTGGTGACCATAATGAACTCCTTGCCAGAATTTCCCACCTGGAGGCAGAAAACCAGAACCTTCGCAGTGGTAAGTTGGAGAATCTTGGTCTGTTGGCAGGTGAGGTCATGGTGGTGTCCTGGTGGGAGTGAGCTCTGACCAGGTCTTTGTAGACTTCAAAGTAGAGCAGCTGGTGGTTATAAAGCCCACTTTTGACCAGAAGCAGCTTTGTCCTGGTGCGGAGCCACAAGATAAGGTTCTCCTTGCCCTCTTCTCACAGTTGTTTCAGACCTTCAGATGGCCATGTTCAAGTTGGAAAGTCGCCTGAACGCTCTGGAAAAGTCATCTACCTCCCACCAGCCGTCACCGGTTCCACCAACCCAGGTAAGCCTTGGCAAGATGATCTTCTTGAATGCTTCACCGACTGCCAGGTCTCCTGAGGTGGCCTGGCTGTCTGAAGGTGGAGAGCTGCTGATAGATAAGATGAGTTTGTAGGTTCCCTGGCAGTTCTGGCAGCTGCCTCCTCATCTTTCCTTCCTACACATACTTTTGCAGAGTCTTCTGTCCTGAGACCAGCAGAATTGGAGACTGCAGGGGGCAGAGCTGATGCAGATTTGTTGCAGTTCGGGGTTTGATTCTCCTTGTAGGTTAGAAGATGTGCTGCCAGTGGTGGTCTTGGCAGTGAGCAGCAGCCCCTTCTCTGTGCCAGGGAAGACATTTGGTTGTGTTCCCAACTGCTGTGGTGCTCAGATTTATGATCCAGATGTCCTGAACTCTGTAGAGAAGGCTCAGCTGTTGGCTGCATGGTGGTGGTTTTCACTCTAGGACTGTTAAGTGTGGGCATGGTGGGACACTTCAGAGGTCCTACTTTGATGGTCAATAGATGATTGTTCACCTGAATCACATGGTGTGGGTCGTGCCCAGTGTCTCGAGCAATGTAGATTTTGAGCTGCTCAAGGTCTGCTCTGATTTAGGTTCATCTTCTCTCTTTCCTCCATATGAACTCGAATCCACCTCACTCTGCTGAAGAAAGTGGAACCTTTCAGTGTTCCCTCCAAGAAAGTGGAGCTCCCATCAGCTTCACCCGCAAAGAAAGCTGAGCCAGCTGCTGCAGAGGAAGATGGTGACGATGACATCGACCTTTTTGGTAGCGATGATGAAGAGGAAGACCAAGAGGCTGCTAAAGTCCGTGAGGAGAGACTGCGTCAGTACGCAGAGAAGAAGGCCAAAAAGCCTGGTCTGATTGCCAAGTCTTCTATCCTTCTGGATGTCAAACCAGTGAGTGGCTCAAGTAGGGGAAGCTCCTGAGTGTGGCTGAAGGGACTGCTGGAGATAAGACCTCCAGAATTAGAAATTGTAGACTGGTTTGGGTTGGGAGGGACCTTCAAAGGTCATCCAGTCCAACCCCTATGCAGTGAGCAGGAACAGCTGCAGCTAGAGCAGGTTGCTCAGAGCTCTGTCCAACATGACCTGGAATGGTTCCCAGAATGGGCCTTCCACCACCTCTCTGGGCAACACTGTGAAAAATTTCTTCTCATCCAAATGTCCCTTCTTTCTGTTTGAGACCATCACCCCCTGTCCTATCATTACACTCCCTGACCGAGAGTCCCCTCCCATCTTTCCAGAAGGTCTCCTTGGAGCCTTTTTTTCTCCAGGCTGAACAACCCCAACTCTCTCAGCCTGGTCTCAGCAGAGGGCTTCCAGCCCTCTCACCATTGCTGTGCCCTCCTCTGGCCCTGCACCAGCAGGTCCATGTCTCTGCTGTGCTGAGGACTAGAGCTGTCCCTAGCACTGCAGGTGGAGGTCTCAGCAGAGCTGAGAGAGGAGGAGGAACGTTGAGTTATGAGTCACTTGAAACTTCTCGAGGCTATTGTTGACCTCCAGGAGAGCTCTGAAGTTCATACTTGACCCTTTTGCAGTGGGATGATGAGACCGACATGGCCAAGATGGAGGAGTGCGTCCGGTCCGTCCACATGGATGGGCTGGTGTGGGGAGCCTCCAAACTGGTCCCAGTGGGTTACGGCATTAAGAAGCTCCAAATCCAGTGTGTGGTGGAGGATGACAAAGTGGGGACAGACATCCTGGAGGAGGAGATCACCAAGTTTGAAGACTATGTAAGCTCTGGGGCAGGCTGGGTGATGTCTGACCCGTGGGGTGGTTTCTAGCCATGTGTGGACTTTTGTTATACTTGGGAGCTGTAGATGAAGTCAGTGGCATCTGCTGAGACAAATATTTAAGCCTGGAGATGTCTCCATCTCCATTCTTGCTCCAGCCCTGTGCCAGTAGCACTCCCAGTCTTGTTGGGAGAGCAGGAGGCCAGGGGCTTCCTGTTTGTGACCTTTGCCTGATCCTTGCTTCCATTTGGAGTAAAAGGGGAACTTTAAATGCTCCTACAAGTTCCTAAGATGTTCTTCACAGGGTGAACTGTGAAAGCTTCATAGAGTCGTGGGGTTCTTTTGGTGTGCAGAGACCTTTAAGATCGGCACTGCCAGGCCACCACCAAACTATGGCACTCAGCACCACATCTACAGGGCTTTGAAAGCCCTTCAGGGATGGGGACTCCACCACTGCCCTGGGCAGCCTGGGCCAGGCCTTGACAACCCTTTTCATGAAGAAATTGTTCCTCATGTCTGACCTATACCTTCCCTGGGGCAACTTGAGGCTATTTCCTCTTGTTCTATCACTTGTTCCTTGATGGAGGAAATTGAGCACCACCTGGCTCCAACCTCCTCTCAGTAGAGAGCCAAAAGGTCTACCCTCAGCCTCCTCCTCTCCAGGCTGAATAACTCAGGTCCCTCAGCTCCTCCTCACAAGTTCTCCAGATCTATCACCAGCTTTGCCATCCTCCTTTTGGCCCTATCCCAGCCCCTCAATGTCTTTGGAGTGAGGGACCCCAACATTGCACCCAGAACCTGGGCCATGCTTGGTCTCTGAGCATGCTTTTGAAGCCATCCCTGATGTGCTTTCTCTGGTTTTAAATGTCCAAAGCCACCTTGGTGACCTCTGGCTGCTGCTTTTTGTTCCCTTGCAGGTGCAGAGTGTGGACATAGCTGCTTTCAACAAGATCTAGGAGCATTAACGGTGTCTCCTTAAACTGTAACTAATAAAGATCAAGATTGGACCTGCAGATGGAGTGGTGGTTTTTCTCTGATGGGGCCAGCTTCTCCAGGGCCCTTGGTTGTCAGTTTGGGATATTTCCCTTCCTTTTCTGCCCTTGAGGTGGAGGTGAGCTCCATTTCTGAGTTGGATTGAAGAGCAGAGAGGCACTTCAGGTCAGACTGAAGTCAGACACAAACCCCCTGGGATGGATCAGCAGGAAGCACTCAGGAGCTGCTGTTTTGGGGTTGGCTGTCTTTCTCCTTCCTGCTCCTGAAACTCTCATCTGGAGCTGAAGTACCAAGGGCTGGTGACATTTCTAACCACAGGTTGGTCACAGTGCCAGAGTCCAAGGTCCAGGCTCAAGTTACACAGTGCCAACACGAGGAAGAACCATAGGCTTGGGCTGCAAGCTGGGAGGTGCTGCTGGGGTTGGCGTCCCCCATGCCAGCTGTCCCTGCTGGTACTTGTCCCGGTGTTGGTGTGGTGGCTGTTCTGTCATGGTGGGGGTGTGGCATGTGTCTTCTGCTCCATATTGGCGTCCTGGTGGTGGTGAATGTCCACGTGGGTGACATAGACAAGTGGGATCGAGTGAACCCTCAGTGTCTTACAGGTGCCACCAAGCTGAGTGGGGGGGTGGTGGACACAGCTGAGGGGATCTGGACAGGCTGGAGACGAACAGCATGAGGTTGGACCTGGTCAAGCACCAGGTTCTGAAACATGGGTGGGTGTTAACCCCAAGCACAAATCCAGCTGGGGGTGAAGGGCTGGAGACAGGAGTTGGGGGGTGCTGCCACCCCTTTTGTCCCATGTGCCTTCTCTGTTGCCCCTGCCCAGTGCATCCCTGCCCGTTCTGTGGTCCAGGTCTGGCGTCCAACTGTCCTTTGTGCTGCCCTCGCCCCTGTGCCATGTGTCTTGTCTGCTGTCACCCTCACAGTCCCTCGCGTTCCCCTGTCCTGTGTGCCCCAATGCGTGGTGTTCCGTGGCTCCCGTGTGCTGCCCTCTGTCTGTGCCCTGTGCCGCCTTCCCGTGCCCATCAGCGCTCTGCCGCTGCTGCTCTCCGCGTCCCTCCGCACGGCCCCGCGCTCGCCCTCCGCTCCTTCTCGCCGTCCCCGCTGCCCCTGCCTGTCTGCCCTCCGCTCCTTCTCGCCGTCCCCGCTGCCCCTGCCTGTCTGTCCTCCGCTCCTTCTCGCCGTCCCCGCTGCCCCTGCCTGTCTGCCCTCCGCTCCTTCTCGCCGTCCCCGCTGCCCCTGCCTGTCTGTCCTCCGCTCCTTCTCGCCGTCCCCGCTGCCCCTGCCTGTCTGCCCTCCGCGTCCCTCCCCCTGCCCGCTGCCCCTCCCCGCGCCCGTGTGCCGCTGGCGCTGCCGCCCGCTCGGCGCCTGCCGGCCGTGGCTGCTTGCCGGCCGTGGCTGCTTGCCCGTGTGCCGATGGCGGGGCTGACGGACCTCTACCACCTCTCCATGGCCTGCGGGCACTGGCGCAGCGGCCGGGCCCGGCTGCCCGCCTCTGCGGAGCTCTTCTTCCGCCGCGGGCCCTTCGGCGGCGCCTTCGCGCTGGCCGCCGGCCTGGCCCAGGGGCTGCGCGGCCTCCGCGCCTTCCGCTTCTCGGCTGCCGGTGAGCGGACGGCGGCGGCCCCAGAGGGGCCTTCGAGGGGTGCTTGGGGACAGGGGGGCACCTGGGGCTAGAGGAGACTGCCGTGGCTGCTCCAGGGGGCACTCCGGGGCACCCCGGGGGCCTTTCCGAGGAGCATCTGGGGTAAGGGACCAGCAAGGGGTCCTTTGAGGGGGGGCTGGGGACCGAGGGACACCCTGGGAGCCTTTCAGGGGAGACCTGAGGAACAGAGGGAAACCTGGAGATAGCTTTGCATGGGAGCACTTGGAGCCAGCGAGGAACTGGGGCCAAGGGGGACCCCCTGGAGTCTTTCAAGGGGACGGGGACCTGGGTGAGGGGGCAGAACTCCAGGAGACCTTTGGGGGGAACCTGGGGACAGGGAGGACCCCAAGAGATCCTTTGGGGGGAACTTGGAGTACAAGGACGGATCCTCAGAACACAGTGGGACCTTTGAAGTCCTTCAAGGGGGTCCTGAAGACAGGGAATACCCCTTGGGTCCTTCAGGGGGTACTTGGGGGACATGGGGCATCTGTACTGGGGGCAGGGCAACCCCTCAGGGTGCCCTACAGGAGACAGGGACTCCAGTGGGACTTGCAGGGGACATGGACATCTCAGAGGGATCTGGGGGACGGGGGAACCCCTCAGGGGGACTTAAGTGGGACAGAGACATATTTCAGAGGGATCTAGAGGATAGGAGGACCCTTCAGGGTAACCTGCAGGGCCCATGGACATTGCTCAGGGGGATAGAAACATCTCAGAGGAATCTGGGTGACAGGGACACAGGAAGGGGTGGATCTGGCCAGCCCTTAGAGAAACTTAGAGGGCACTGGGACACCCTTCGGGAGGACAATGTCCCTCAGAGGAGACTTGGTGGACCATGGTGCCACTTACATCTCAGTGTTGGCGGGTGCTGTGAGGTGTCCCCTGCACACAGGCTGTCACCCACCCCCAGCACAAGAGGCTTGATCCCTCCTGTGTCACCATGTGGCTTGGGGAGCCACCAGCTTTGGTCACCACTGAGCTCTGTCCCCACAGACATTGCCTACCTGCGCTCTGTCCTGCCCAGCACCACGGAGGAGGCCTTCTTCGATTACCTGGCCACCCTGGACACCTCGGAGGTGACAGTCTCTGCTGTGCCCGAGGGCTCCGTCGTCTTTGCCAGGGTGGGATGCTGCTTGGCCCCCTTCCCTGCTTTGGAGGAGGTATAGGGCCATCAGCTCTGATGTCCCGAGGGAGGATGGGGACATCACCACCTGGTTGTCCCCTGCAGGTCCCGTTCCTACAGGTGAAGGGGCCACTGCTGGTGGTGCAGCTGCTGGAGACCACCTTGCTGTGCCTGGTCAACTATGCCAGGTAGGACACATCCTGTTGTGATCCACTGGAGTCCCATGATAGTCCCTTCCATGTCTTCATGCAGCTGCTGAGCTGAGGGTCCTAGAGCTCCTTCCACCCTTGGCTGTGTGCCGGTGTGACCTTGGTTGTTTGGTGTGACCCATCTCTTCCCCCCAGCCTGGTGGCCACCAATGCTACCCGCTTCAGACTCCTTGCCGGCCCAGATGTGAAGCTGATGGAGATGGGGCTGCGGCGTGCTCAGGGGCCAGATGGTGCCCTCTCGGCCTCCAAGTACTCCTACATCGGGGGTGAGTGGTGACCCACAGTGTCCCATGGCACCACAGCCACCTCATCACCCACACGTCCCCTCCGTCCCTTCTCACAGGCTTTGACTGCACCAGCAACGTGCTGGCGGGGAAGCTCTATGGTATCCCAGTGCGCGGCACCATCGCCCACTCCTTCATCATGTCCTTCACCGCGCTGGAGGAGGTGCAGCCCCGGGTGAGCGTCACCGCGGGGTGGGGATGAGGTGCCCTGGAGGTTGCCATGGGGTGCGCGAAGTCCACGTCCTCCTCTGCAGGAGCTGGCGCCGTTGGCAGGTGGAGACCCAGTGGACCTCCCAGCCTTGGCCGAGTCGTGGCTGCAGCAGGTGTGTGAGCTGCTCCAGACGCCCCTGGAGAAGACGAACCGGGGCGAGCTGGCCGCCTTCCTCTCCTATGCTGTCACCTTCCCATGTGACTTCCAGGGGCTGCTGGACACCTACTGTGTCAGGAGGTGAGAACATCAGGTTCTCACCACTAGGGTGGCTTTGCCACCATGGTGGAGGGGATGACCACATCCCTCCTTGCTTGGTGGCCTTCAAGCAGAGAAATTTCCACCTGGGGAGCATTCTTGTGCTTCACTTTAGCTTGGCAGAGGGCTTGAACCTGCTGTCGGATCCATCCTGGGTCCTTGTCCCACCAAGCAAGAGACGGTAACCTTCTCACCCATGCCAGGAGTGGCTTGCCCAACTTCTGCGCTGTGGCGCTGGCCCTGCACCAACTGGGCTACCAGGCCATCGGCGTGCGGCTGGACAGCGGGGACCTGGCCCAGCAGTCCAAGGAGATCCGCCAAGTGCTCCGAGCCTGTGGTGCTCAGTAAGTCCACCTAAGTCCATCACCACACCTGGGCTGGTTGCCACCGGTCACCAGCTTCTCCACCTTGGGCACCTTGTCCTGCTGTGGCAGGAGCCCTCACAGCTCAGGAGGGTGCTGTGAATGGAGATATGGATCCACCTCAAACCCCAAGTCCTCACCAGCTTCCAGGTGCCCTGGTTTGAGACCATCCCCATTGCTGTCAGCAATGACATCAGCGAGCAAAGCCTGGAGAGGTTAATCCAGGAGGTGAGGTGGCTGCTGCCGGGGCTTTGA
This sequence comes from Tricholaema leucomelas, assembly GCA_013400475.1. NCBI lineage: Eukaryota > Metazoa > Chordata > Aves > Piciformes > Lybiidae > Tricholaema lacrymosa > Tricholaema leucomelas. Next base: position 49,549 of record WAAF01012958.1, read on the forward strand.
GGGCACTTTGGCTTTCAGTGGGTTTGGGTGGGACAGGTGGACACCAGGCACCTTCAGGCAGAGCACTCTGAACTGCCTCCGTGGCTCTGGTCACAACACTGGTGGTAGGGCTGAGCCACCGCTGGCCTCCATCTTCTCTTCTGCACCAGGGGAGCGAGATTGACATGATCGGCGTCGGGACGCACCTGGTGACGTGTCCCCTGCAGCCATCGCTGGGTTGTGTTTACAAGGTGAGTGATGGCAGCAGCTGTGTCCTACTCAGCTTTGGGGACCACCTGGTTTCTCCCAGGCTTTGGATGGCAGGGGCTGTGCAGTCAAGGGGGACCTGGCCCTGAGGGATCATGCTGCGAGGGCAGTGGCATCTAATGGTTCAGGCTGGAACCCTTCAAAGGTCATCTCATCCAACCCCCACCCCCCCAAGTCAGCAGGGACACCTGATGTTGCTCAGAGCTCCAGCCAACTTCACCTGACTTATGTCCAGCTTTTCACCCACCAGCAACTCCCAAGTCCTCCACAGGGCTGCCCTCCAGCCTGCAGTAATCCTGGAGGCTGCCTCAGCCCAAGTGCAGGACCTTGCCCTTGGCCCTGTCCCTGTTGAACCTCGTGAAGTTCACATAGGCCTACCTCTCAAGCCTGTCCAGCTCCCTCCCCTCTCTTAAGGGACTCAACAAGTATCATCTGCAAACTACCTGGAGGTTGCACCACCATCTGTGTTCTCCTTGGCAGGTAGATGAGAGCACTGCAAGAAGCTTGCAGGCAGGAGATGGAATGTCCACTTTTTGGGTGGCTTGAGGGGTTGTAATGATTTATTCGGCTGGTTTGTGTTGGTGGCTTCCCCACCACGTGGAGGGGGACAGAGGACAAAGCTCAGCGGGAGCAGCACCTGACACAAACCAAGGCACCCATCTCCTGCAGCTGGTGGAGGTCAATGGCTCCCCCTGCCTGAAGCTCACAGAAGATGAGGAGAAGATGACAGTCCCAGGCACCAAGACCATCTATCGGCTCTTCGATGCTGCTGGTGAGTTGGGGGACCCTTGCCACAGTGCCGTCCCGTCGACCTGCTCCATAACCCTGTCCTTGATGATGTCCCCTAACCTGCCATTCCTGCAGGTCACCCCTTCATGGACCTCATGGCCTTAGAGGAGGAGCCTTCACCCCAGGCAGGCCAAGAGCTGGTGATCCGTGTCCTGGGGCGGCTTGGGGAGACCTGTAAGGTTGTGGCCACCACTGTGGAGCCGCTCCACCGCACCTACATCAGGGATGGTCAGGTCAGGGGCAGCTCTGCCTTCTGGGGCTGGGGTGTCTTCCCCTACGCTGGGTCAAGCACTGAGGGTAGCATCAGGACCAGAGGGATAAACCTCGGTGTGCCTTGCCTGAGATGTCCCTTGTCCAGGCACTTAGATGCCATCCTGGACATGGTGGCATCAAAGTCCAGGCTGAGGCTGGTTCACTGGGGATTTGGGCTGGGTGGAACTCACATGGCCATGGTCATCTCCTTCCCTGCAGCTGTGTGAGCCGCTGCCCAGCCTGCCAGAGGTGAGAACCCACGCCCAGGCATCCCTCAGCCTGCTCAACCCTGCTCACCGCCGGCTCCATGACCCTCAACCCTACCCAGTATGTCCACCTCTTGCTGGGCACTACCAGAACACACCTGAGAACATGGCCCTGGTGGCTTGAGCAAAGCACTGTGGCTCCACCATGGAGCTGCAGTGGGGAGCAGACACTCACTGTCCCCTTTTGCTCCTGTGCCAGGTGGCCATGACAGAGAGGCTCCACCAGCTCCTCATCAAGCTGCAGGAGGCCAGCCAGTGAGGAGGTCACACCTCACATGTGCCAGCCTGGGACCAGCTTTTCCTCCATGCTCTTCTGAAAACCAAGTGACTAACTGGGAATTGATGGTTGTGATGTGGCTGCTGTGTGGTGCTCATCTGAGGACCTTTCAAGAACTGGAGGAGCACCCTGAGGTCCCAGTAGCAAAGCTGGGCACAGAGGGATGGAGCAGAATGAGGTGGGAGGCAGCTGTCCCCACACCTTCTGGCAGCAGTGGTCCTTTCCTGCCCTCCCTGGTGGTCCTACCAACCCTGTGCCTTACACTGTGGCAGCTCTTGCTCACCTTGGTTGCCCTGTCAAGCCTTTGCCTTCTGCTATGGCAGCTCTTTCCCATCTTAGGGGGTCCTACCAACCCTGTGCTTTCTGCTATGGCAGCTCTTTCCCATCTTAGGGGGTCCTACCAACCTTGTGCCTTCTGCTATGGCAGCTCTTGCCCACCTTGGTGGCTCTGTCAACCCTGCACTTTCCATGATGGTAGGCCATGGTGAATAATTAAGACCAAGAGCTTAACCAGGACCAAGAATTTGACCAGGACCAAACCTTGAGTACACAAGATGGGTCCCTAACATGGAAAGAGCTGTCTTGTACCCTCCACTTGGGTTCTGTGAACACCTGTGGCAGAAGGACTTTGCCTTTCATCTTCTAGATGTTGACTCTGGCCACATCTTGTCACCTTCCATTTTGTATGCAGTCCTTAGGAGGTGGAGGCCAGCTTGAGGTTGATGCCTGCACTCATAACCTGATGTTCCTGGAGGAACTAATCCCAACATCAGCTTCATCCTAAGCAAAAAGCCCCCCAAAATAAAGGTCTTGACCTGCTGCAACCCCACCCCTAGCTGCCCTTCTCCTTCAGAACCCTTCTTGCCTTCAGCTTAAACTTCAGCATCCCTCACTTGATAGTTTAGACCTGAATCAAGATGGAATGAAAAATCCAGAGCTATCCCATGAGAGCAGCTGAGGGTGTCCCCAGCAGGCAGCATGTGGCAGCAGATGACTTTTAATGGTTGGATCTGATGACCTTAAATGTCCTTTCTAACCTGAATGATTCTGTGGCCCTAATTCTAGGGGGCAGTCCTGGTGTAGCTCCATGTCCCCACAATGATTGTTTGAAGGCTCCTGAGAGAGGGTCAAGAAAAGTTGCATGGAATGGTAGCAGGGAAAACCTGCACAGATTGAATCTTCCACATGCATTGGCTCCAGTCCTGTCCAAATCTGTACCAAGGACAAAGCCAATCCTGTTCTATTGAGCTTCTCAGAGACAGAACTGAGGCACAGTGAGGAAATGCCCTGTGAGATGCATCTCAGCAACCCCAGGAACTCCCAACCAGTGGAACCTCCTGGCTTCCAGTTGGTGCGCAGTGCCCCTTGTCCTATCACTGGACACCAGTGACAAGAGTCTGGTCCCAGCCTCTTGCCCCTCACCCTTTAGCTCTTGCTGAGCATTGAGCAGATCCCCTCCCAGGCTGCTCTTCTCCAGGCTCAACAGCCCCAGGGCTCTCAGGCTTTCCTCCTCACAGAGATGCTCCAGGCCCCTCAGCATCTTCAGAGGCTCCAGTGGACTCTCTCCAGTAGTTTCCTATCTCTCTTGAACTGGGAAGCCCAGAACTGGACCAGCCGTGGCTTCACCAGAGCAAAGTAGAGGGGGTGGAGAACCTCCATCTGCTGGTCACACTCTTTGTCACCCACCCCAGGATGCAATTGGCCTTGTTGGCCGCAAGAGCACACTGCAGATTGACAGTGAACTTGTCCACCAGCACTCCCAGCCCACCAGCCCTGCAGCAGCTTTTCACACCCAACACTCTGACCATGGGAAGTTTACTACTCAAGGGAACATTTTCAGAGCAGAAGTACCAGAGATACAAAAGCCCAACCCCTGGTGTACCTGAGGACACTGTCCTGAGCTCTTTGGAGAGAAGGAACAACAACTTCAGGTAGACAAGGAAAGGCAGCAGCATCCTCCAGGCCTCTCCATGGCCACAGAGGACCGGCCAGAGGTCAGCAAGGCCATAAGCAGGAACAGAGTTAACCCAACCTCCAGATCCATTGCTGGATCTGCCACCATCTCTCCTACCCCTAGAAAGGTTTGTCAACCACTTGTGCTTTGACTTGGTCCAAGACCACTTTTGAGTATTCCAAGGATGGAGACTCCACCACCTCTCTGCGCAACCTGTGCCATTGCTTGCCCTCCTCACAGCAAAGAGGTCCATCCTGATGGTCAGAGGGAACCTCCTGTGTTGTGCCCGAAGCCTCTGGTCCTGTCATGACACCATGGAGAAGGTCCTGGATGTCTTCTTTATGCACTCCCTTCAGGTATTTACGGACACTGATGAGGTCCCCCCATGAGCCTTCTTCAAGGCTCAAGAGCTCCAGCTCTTAGCAGTCCCTTCATTATCTTCATGGCTCTTTGGTGGGCTCTCTTGTAGTGGAGAGCTCAAAACTGGGGCCAGTACCCCAGTACTGGTAAGGTGTGGCCTTACCAACGCTGAGTGGTGAGGAAGGATGGCCTCCTTCGACCAGGCCATTGTTCACCTTCTGTACCATGAGAACAACTTGGTGTGGAGGCTCAAATGCTCATCAAGGACAGCTGGAAGCTGGACAGCAGTGCTCTCGAACTGTAACAGTATGGATTTTCCAGTCACCAGCTGTCCTTTGTGGCCACCATGTACCAAGATAAGGGACACACCAGAAAGCTGATAGTACAATTGGGCTGCTGAGATCCCAGCTGGTCTCACAACCCTCCAACAATCACCCTACACCACATCCATCACATGGTTCAAGCCAACAGGAGAGATGTAAAGCTGCATGTGACAAAAAGAGGGAAAAAAACAGCAAGAAGATGGTTTGGGCTGCACATTTGGAACTCCTGGAAGTGCCCCTCAAAGTGCAGTATCAGTGCAATATGGAATGTGGGCAACTCATCACATTGACTTCTCTAACTCCATGACTGCCTGTGGTTAAGGGCAGAGAATCTCCATCTGGATGATTTAACTTCAGCAGACAAGCCCACAGTGCTCATTTTTAACACTTTGGCCTTCAAAGGTCTGATTTTGGTCTCCAAAATGCCTTCAAAGATGGGACAGGAAGTGCTGAAAGTGAGGTTCAACGACCTCATCACATAACAATGGTGCAAACAAGAGCAGGCACCATGAGGCCATCTGCTGTTCCTCTGATCAATCTTCCAGTTTTGTTCCTACCAGAAAACCATGGGTTTGAAGCATCTTTGAAGCTCCAGATCTCCAATTCATCTCATGGTTAAAAATGAGAGAGGGTGGCTGGAAGTGCTGAAGAAGGGGAGACAAGTCAAGGACCCAACTTGATGTGGGTCCTAAAGAGCACAAGACAAATCCTTGTCCTGACCATGGTGGGTTTAGGTTGAAGGTTGGACTTGATGATCTTGGAGGTCTCTTCCAACTGAAATAATTCTATGATTCCACAACTCACCTCTTAACCACACCCCAAGGTCTTGGTTTTCTCATTCCACAAGTCCATGTGAGGGTGTCTTAATAAGGTGAGGTGGTGGTTTCCTTGTGCTCTTTGAAATCTGAGGAGGATGAGCATGGTTTTGGTGAGATGTTGGTCCTCGGCTTTGGAGAGAAGAGCTGGCAGGGAGAAAAGGATGTTGAGGAGGACTCTGAGGTAGGACAGAGCTTCCTGGGGAGGAAGGAGGGTGAGAGTTATGGAACGCAAATGAAGCTGAGAGTCCAGATCTGCTGGAAGTACAAAGTATCACTTGGTAAGACCAAGAACACATCCAGACAGGCTAATGTGGGCAACTTGATAGCAGACACTGGAGGAGGTAAGAAGAACCAAGCTTGACGCACCTGAACTTGGCTGCTTTCACTACCGATGAGATGCAGAGTCGATCCAAGCTCCTGTTTGATCTCTCACTGCTTGGTGGCACCAGCCCCAGGCAGTGTCACTTGTAAAGGGACATCTTCTTGCTCTGGTACATGTACATGTAGGCGTCGCAGAAGAGGCGCTTGGCCACTCCATCCATGTCCCGAGGCTGCTCTAGGGCCAGCACGGCCAGAGGCAAGTCCAGGTACTTGGCCACTTCAGGGCAGAGAGTCACAGTGGGAATGTTGAAGCCATTTTCACCACCTAAGCCAGAAAGAAGGAGAAAGGTCCAAGTGAGTTACCTAGAGATGAGAACCCACAGATCAAGTGGGACCTGGGACAGTTTATCTTGGAGGTGAGATGACTGAAGGGATCTTCTCAACACTCATCAGTATCTAGTGGGCAAGTGTCAAAAGGATGGGGTCAGACTTTTCTCTGTGATGCTCAGTGACAGGACAAGGAGCAATGAGCACAAACTGGAGCTCAGGAGGTTCCATCAAGAGAAACCTGTTGGCTTGGAGGATTCAGAGCCTTGGAAGAAGCTGCCCAGAGAGGCTGTGGAATCTCCTTCTCTGGAGAGATTCCAGCACCACCTGGCCATTGTGATCCCGGGCAATCTGCTGTGGGTGCTGAGGAGGTTGGACGGGAAGGTCTCCAGAGGTCCCTTCCAATCCTCACCATCCTAGGATTCTGTGATACTATCACTCAACAGTAACATAGCTGAGGTCTGGAGTCCAGTGAAGTAGGGAAGGTCCAGAAGAACGGTCCTTGCCCACACTGCAGCCAGCTCCATCTGGATGAAAGCACCAGGAGGAACTCACATGTGCTTAGTCTTCTCTAAGGAAGCAGGGTCCAGAGAGAGCCTGAACTGTGTAGGGGACTTCAAGGGAAAGTTGGATGGGCCACGTGTGCACTGCAAACCCTCCCAGCTGCCAAGCAGGCAGCTATGAGCCTACCAGCCATGTTCTCACCGTGCCTGTCAGCCATGCTATCGAAGAACATCCAGTGCTGGCTGTCGGGGCCATACTTCACGAAGGAGACGTAGTGACTGGTCTCGATGCAGAGCACGGCGAAGAGCTCCAGCTTCTCACGGGGGACCTGCTGGCTGCCACAGGCCTTCCTGCTCTGGAACTCCTCTGGGATGTGCAGCCCAGCAGGGTTGTGTGAGGTGCGGTGGTGGTGGGAGTGAACCTGGGGAGATGAGGGTGGGGTGGCACCACTGAGCGGCCAGAACCGAACCTGGCTGCATTCTAACAGGGCCCGACAGGACAAGACAAGGAGTGGTGGCTTGAAACTAAAGAGAGGAGGCCTGGGCAGGATGGAGAGTTGCAGGAGAATAACCTCATGAAGCTCAGCAATGGCAAGTGTAGAGTCCTGCAGCTGGGGAGGAACAACCTCCTGCACCAGTACAAGTGAGGGGTGACCTGCTGGAAAGCAGCTCCAAGGAGAGGGACCTAGGAGTGCTGGTGGACAAGTTCATCATGAGCCAACAATGTGCTCTTGTGGCTAAGAGGGGAAATGGTCTCCTGGAGTGAATTAAAGAAGAGTGTGGCCAGCACATAGAGGGAACTTATCCTCCCTCTCTACTCTGCCCTGGTGGGGTCACAGGTTCTGGGCTCCACAGTTCAAGAGGGAACTCCTGGAGAGAGTCCATTAGAGGCTCCAAACCTGCTGAGGGGCCTGGAGCATCTCTGTGAGGAGGAAAGGCTGAGAGCCCTGGGGCTGTTGAGCCTGGAAAAGAGCAGCCTGAGAGGAGATCTGCTTAGTGCTCAGAAAGAGCTAAAGTTTGTGAGGCAAGAGGCTGGGGCCAGACTCTTGGCAGTGGTGGTCAGTGGCAGGACAAGGGGCAGTGAGCACAAACTGGAACCCAGGAGCAGGCTGCCCAGAGAGGCTGTGGGGTCTCTTTTTCTGGAGGACTTCCAAACCCACCTGGGCACTGTGATCCTGGGCAAGCTTCTGTGCATGACTCTGCTGGAGCAGGAGGGTTGGACTGGATGATCTCCAGAGGTCCCTTCCAACCCCCACCATGCTGGGATTCTGACTTTGACTAAATCTAAGGACAAAATTTTGTAACCGATGTTGGTGAAACACTGGCCCAGGTTGCCCAGGGAGGTGGGAGATGTCCCATCCCTGCAACCATTCCAGGCCAGGTTGGATGGGGCTCTGAGCAAGACAAGACTTGAGGAGCAGCCAAGAGGAAATACCTGTCTGGAGCAGGAGCTGCAGAACTGCTTCAGGCCCGTAGCTGAGAACATCTTATCCTTGAAGCACTCTGAACACTCCAGGGTGGCAACGTCACCACACACACAGCACTCCCTGGGACCTGCAGGGACAACAGGGGATGAATAGACCTTCTCCAGGTCTCACCTGAAATCCATTTCATTGTGCCAAAACTGGCATTTGAAGAATCACATCCATCCCACCTCACACCTGCACATGGAACAACCTCCACAGCCTGATCCCACCTCACACCTGCACATGGAACAACCTCCACAGCCTGATCCCACCTCACACCTGCTCACAACTCAAACTGGAGAGAGCCATTACCTGGTGGCTCACAGTCCCAGCCAGGAGCTTTACCACAGCCCAAGAACTTACTGTCAAGCAGCAGATCTGTTATGTCCAGCTCCAGGGAAGGAATGATTTTACTGAACATCTTGTACTCCTTCCCAAAACGTGGCATCTGGATAATGAAGCAAGAAGGGATCTGGGAAAAGAAAGATAAATGAGTTATCCTGCCAGAAGGACAACCTCCAGAGGCTCTTCTGTCTCCACGGGACTAAAGACCTTCTGCTCTGGTCATTCCCAAGGCAAACTGGCAAAAGGAAAGGCAAAGCCCTCATCCCAGTCCCCCTCAGATTCCTCACGACCCTTCTCTTGTGGTTGCATCCTAATGTTGTCTTAGGTTGCTGGCTGGACTTGATGATCTTAGAGGTCTTTTCCAAACCAAACAATTCTATGATTCTATGAGTCTACTGATTAGCAGGGTTGGATGCAGGACTAGGCCCACCACAACCTCACTGGCAGGAAGAAGAATGTTGGTGGAAGCAAGAAAGAGGCAGCAGAAAGCAGGAAGGTGGTAGCTGGGCTCACCTCCACTAGCTTCAGCTCGGAGGATAGGAAGGAACGTTCCACTAACTGCTGCACATCAGGTACCACCAAATCCTCCTGTTTGTCCATAAAGATCTGGTAACAGTAACAGTCCTGCTCCTGGCCTCCTGACCTGCAAGGAGTTGGGTCATGGGGGTTGCTTATGTGGTGGAACAAACATCTCAGCTCCTAGAGGACATACTGGGTTTGTCCTGCAAGAAGTGTCTAGGCCCGAGGCATCAAGGGCTGCTTGGTGAAACACAAAGCAAATTGTCCACCCAGAACTACGTGCCAGGAGGGCACAAGCTGCATCTTCAGTCTCACTACCCCCCAAGCAAAACTCAAATTTCTCCTTGCTGGTGTAAATTTTGAAGGCCACTTTGATATTTTTGGAGCAGACTCATTTTTCAGCTGGAAGATCTACTTATAACTGCATCTACAAAAGCCACCAAGCAGAACTGGCTGCATTCAGGAGGTGAGTTGTGTGCAGAAGACCTCCCACAGCCCTGCAGAGAAAAGATTTCCTTCAGCTGACCCTCTGCAGGGGAGCTGACGGACAGAGTCCTCTTTGTGCTCAAGCCTTTTGGAGCACTCCACGATCTACCAGCTTGGCTGATGTGCCAACAAAGATCCACAGAAACCCAACAATCCCCTTCTATGTGGCTATTCTGGGCTACCTTCAGCCTCTCATTATCTTTGTAGAGTCCTAAAAAACTGGGACTGCATCCATGGACTGTCTGGTTGAGAGGCTGTGGGGTCTGAGCCAACTTGAGTGTCTGGACACCACCCAAAAGCATCTAAAGGCTGTCAGATTCTGCTGGCTCCACACTGAAGTTGGGACACTACGTTTCTTAAACCATTTCTGTCTCTCCCTGAAGATGAGACAAGATTTTTATCACCATTTTATCACCTTCAGGGAGAGCTTAGAAGTGTCCTGAATGTGTCACCTGGGAGAAGATGACAACAAGCAAGATCACATGGACAGTGGAGAGGAGCTGTAGCTCCAAAGCCTGTATGAGAAGGTACAAGTCACACACAGAATTTGTGAGGTGAATGACCAAGGAGGTAAATTGGGTCACTTTGAGGTGGGAACTTACTGGAGTCTCAAGAGTGGTTCTATTCTTAGGATCTGGTGCATTATGAGAGTGAGGAACTCCTCAGGATCTGGAAGGGTGAGAGAGACAAGCACAGGTCACACCACACTGGTGCCCTCACACAGTGCACTCTTGCAGAATCTCAGCATGGTGGCCTTAGAAGGAACCTCTGGAGGTCATCCACTCCAACCCCTCTGCTAAACCAGGCTGCCCAAGATCTCAATGTCCAGGTGGGTTTAGAAGCTCTCCAGAGAGGGAGACCCCACATCTCTGGGCAGCCTGCTCCATGGCTCTGAACCCTCCAATCCAAGAGGTTTCTCCTGACAGAACCTTCTGGGTTCCAGTTTGTGCCCACTGCCTCTTGTCCTGTCACTTGGCACCACTAACAAGAGTCTGGCCCCAGCCTCTTGCCTCCCACCCTTCAGCTCTTGCTGAGCATTGAGCAGATCCCTTCTCAGGCTGCTCTTCTCCAGCCTAAACAGCCCCAGCGCTCAGCCTTTCCTCCTCACAGAGATGCTCCAGGCCCCTCAGCAGCTTTGTAGCCTCTACTGGATTCTTTCTCTCTTGAGATGGGGAGTCCACAACTGGACCTGAACTCCACATATGGCCTCACCAGAGCAGAGTAGAGAAGAAGAACCTCCCTCCACATGCTGGTCATACTCTTCTTCAAGCACCCCAGGAGACCATTTGCCTTCTCGGCTACAAGGGCACATTGCTGGCTCATGGTGACCTTGCTGTCCACCAGCACTCCCAGGTCCTTCTGTGCAGAGCTGCACCCCCTCACCTGTACTGGTGCAGAGGTTGTTCCTCTCCAGCTACAGGACTCTACACTCGTCCTTACTGAACTTCATGAAGTTCTCCTTCCCCATCTCTCCATCCTGCCCAGGTTTGGCTGAATGGCAGCACAGTCTGGTGGAGTGTCAGCTACTGCTCCCAGTTTGGTGCCACCATTACAATCCCACCACACCAGCATTATCTCTTACTGGACACTTAGAGCCAACACCAAAAGTGAAAACTCAAAGTGGAATTGGGGACAATCATAGAAACTGAAAATCCCCTCCCAGTGACAGCTGCCAGCAGGTAGAGACCCACCAAGTTCCCAGCTTTCCATCAGACTTTGGGACAAATTCCAGCTAAATCTGAAAAGCTGGGATTATGGAAAATGTCTCAGTGAGGGGCTTGGATGAAGCAACCCAAAGTGAAGCAGCTGGAGGAAGACCCCAGAAAGCATCTTACCTTTCTCTGCATTGGTGAAGCTGGAACACTGCCCCTTCTCTGTCAGCTGCTCCCTGAGGTGCATCACGCTGCCAGCATGGACAAAGCCAGTCCTAGGAGGAAGCAGCTGCAGATGACCTCTCCAGTGATCAAAACATTAAGGAGTCACTGAATGGTTTGGAAGAAGACTTTGAAGGTCATCTAGTTCAACCCTCCTGCAGTCTGCAGGGACATCTTCAGCTAGAGCAGGTTGCTCAAAGCACCAAATAACCTGACCAGGAATAGTTCCAGGGATGGGGCATCCACCACCTCTCTCTGGGCAATCTGGGCCAAGGTCTCCCCACCCTCACAGTGCAGAATTTCCCCCTAATATCCCATCCAAATCTCCCCTCTTCCAGCTTGAAACTATCACTCATTGTCTTATCACCACAATCCCTGATGAAGGTTGCTCCCTATCTTTCCTGTAGCCCCCTTTAAGTCCTGAAAGGCCACCAGAAAGTCTCCCTGAGGCTTCTCTGCTCTAGACTGAACAACCCCAGCCTGGCCTCACAGCAGAGAGCATCTAGTCCTCCTATCACTCCCATGTCCTCCTCTGGCTCCACTCCAACAGGTCCATGTCTCTGCTGAGGACTCCAGAACTGGTGCCAGCATTGCAGGTCAAGTCTGAGCAGAGCGCAGCAGTGGGGCAGAATTCCCTCCCCCCACTGCTGCCCACACTGCTGGGGATCGGCCCAGGGCATGGCTGGCTCTGGGCTGGCAGTGCTTGGTGCCAGCTCATGGCCAGCTTTTCAGAATCCCAGCATGGTGGGTCTGGAAGCAACCTCTGGAGATCATCCAGTACAATCCTTCAGCTAAAGCAGTGGCACCCAGAGCATTTTGCCCAAGGTCATAATGCCCAAGTGGGTCTGGAAGCTCTCCAGGTAAGGAGACTGCACAACCTTTCTGGGCAGCCTGCTCCAGGATTCCAGCAACTTCACAGGAAAGAATATTCCCCTCGTGTTCAGGTGGAACCTCCTAGGTTCCAGTTTGTGACTGGAGCCCTTTGTCCTGTCACTGGGCACCAATGAGAAAAGACTGGTCCCAGCCTCTTGCCCCGCCCCACCCTTAGCTCTTGCTGAGCATTGAGCAGATCCCCTCACAGGCTGCTCTTCTCCAGCCTAAACAGCCTCAGGGCTCTCAGGCTTTCCTCCTCACAGAGATGTTCCAGGCCCCTCAGCATCTTCAGAGGCTCCAGTGGACTCTCTCCAGTAGTTTCCTATCTCTCTTGAACTGCGAAGCCCAGAACTGGACCCAGGACTCCAGATGTGGCCACCCTTGGGCAAAGTAGAGAGGGGGCAGGAGAACCTTCCATCTGCTGGCCACATTTAATGCACCATTCACCATTGCCCTTCTTGGCTACTAGGGCGCATTGCTGGCTCATGGTGAACTTCTTCACCAGCACTTCCAGGTCCTTCCCCACAGAGCTGCTTTTCAGCAGGTCACCCCTCACCTGCACTGGTGCAGGGCATTATTCCTCAGCAGCTGCAGGACCCTACACTTGCCCTTGATGAGCTTCATGAGGTTCCTGTCCCCCAGCTCTCCAGGCTGTCCAGGTCTCACTCAACAGCAGCACCAGCTCCTCTGGTCCATACTCACTTCCGGAGCGGGGTCACGATCTCGTCCCGCAGAATGCTCTGGACGTTCCGGTCACACAGTGGGAAGGGCTTGAAGAGCATGGAGTCCACCACGGATGTACAAGAGAAGAGGCTGTGAAAAGAGCAGGAGGGCTCTAAGCCTGATGGGTTTGCAGCAAGTCAGAACCAAGCATTTGTGCCTGGTGACATTTGGTGGCTTTTCCTTCCAACACTCCATGCATGCAGTTAAGAGAGAGATGAGAGGCAGAGTGTCTCCACAGTGAGAGCAACCACGTCTGGTCCAGCTAACACTGGTGGTAAGCAGGGACACAGCTCAGAGAGAGCCAAATCTTGCACTTTGCAGCCAAAACCGCTCATGGAGGAGGCTCCAAATAAGTGCAGCAGAGTGAAGCTGGGACCTGCTGGGTGCTTGCTTTGAAACGTTTCAGACATTGCCTCCACTGACAGAGTCACCATGGTCCAAGTGCATCTCTCAGTGCCCTGCATGACAGACACACAGGGACCTTAGGTACTCATGAGGACTACTTTGGGGCTTGAGAACCTCAACTGTACCAGGAAGGAGATCAAAAAGCAGCAAGTGTTGAGGCTGCATCTCCACTGCTCTACACTGGGTAGGTTTCGAGCAAGTCTGGAGGTACAGGGGACAGCTGGACTCTTCATGAGGGCTTTTAAGAGTTGGACAAAGGCACCACCCAAGCAGGTCCTTACCTGAAGAGAGCTGCATCCATGTAGCAGGAATTACAGTGGCCTTGGATCCCCTTCATCCGCCCTTTCAGGACACGCACTGCTGCCTCATCCCTCAGAGGAGGAAAACTATCTGGAGCCTGGGGAAGAACCTCTTGGTCTCCTGCAAGAGAAGAAATGGAAGCAAATCCCTTTAGCTTCCCAACTTTGTGCTTCCCTGATGCCCCAGAAGTCTGCTCAGATGTCACCACCTGCTTCTGCTGAGACCCAACCACGCTGGAATGAAGATCTGTCTCTAGTAATTCATCTACTGAAAACAGAGACCAAACCTAACCATCTTTTCTTCCAGGCTGGATCAGTGGGACAAGGCCAATGGGATGAGGCTGAACAAGGTCTTGTAATGACAGGGCGAGGAGGAATGGGTTTAAATTGGCAGAGGGGAGATTTAAACCACATGTTATGAAGAAGTTCTTTACAGTGAGGGTGGTGAAAGACTGGAACCGGTTGCCCAGGGAGGCTTGGGTGCTCCCTCTCGGGAGCCAGGTTGGATGAGGCCTTGAGCATCCTGTTCTAGTGGGAGGTGGCCCTGCCTATGGCAGAGGGTTGGAACTGGATGATCTTTAAGGCTCTTCCAACTAAACCATTCTATGGTAAGGCCAAGTGATGGATCATGCACTTGGGTCACAACAACCCCATGAAGGTTCCAGGCTTGGGGCAGTGGCTAGAAACTGCCTAGTGGGACAGGCCTTGAGGGTGCTCATTGACAGCAGCTGGAGATGAGCCAGAGTGTGCCTAGGTGGCCAAGAAGGCCACCAGCAGCCTGGCTTGGATCTGCAATAGTGTGGCCAGCAGAACTAGGGCAGGGATTGTTCCCCTGGAGTGGGCACTGGTGAGGTCTCATCTCAAATCCTGGGATCAGTTTTGGGGCCCTTACTCCAAGGACACTGAGGGGCTAGAGCAGGTTCAGAGAAGAGCAATGAAGTTGGGGAAGGGTCTGGAGAACAGGTCTGGTGAGGAACAGAGGAACAGCTGAGAGACCTGAGGTTGTTCAGTCTGAAGAAAAGGAGGCTGAGGGGAGACCTGGCTCTCTACAACTCCCTGAAAGGAGATGTGAGCCAGGTGGGGTTGGTCTCTTCTTCCCAGGAACGAGTGACATGACAAGAGGAAACGGACTCAAGTTGCACCAGGGTGGGTTTAGGTAAGACCAAAGGAACAGTTTCTTCACAGAAAGGGTTGTGAGGCCTGGCCCAGGCTGCCCAGGGCACTGATGGAGTCTCCACATCCCCAGAGGGCTTTGAAAGGATGTGGTGCTGAGGGACATGGTTTGGTTGTGACCTATCGATACCGGGTTAAGGGTTAGACTCAGTGATCCTGGAGTTCTTCCCAACCTTTCCGATCCCACGGCAGCGTTCCCATGCCCCACCTCAGCCCCATCTCCTGAGGGAGCTCACCATAATGCCCCAGGCTCAGCTGGCTGCTGCGCGACCACTGGAAGCGGACGTCAGGCTGGCAGGACTGCAGCTTCACGAAGAGGCCACGCTTTGGAGGGCAGTGGAAGTAGTACTGGCCCAGCCACTCGCCGTTGGTCACCCCCTTATCTTCATCCTGGGCAAAGAGCATCAAGGAACAACATCAGAGGAGGCTTTCCACGAGCAAGGTGTCATCTCCAACATGGCCATTTCGTATCTTAAGAGCACTGCAGAAGTTTGGTCCTGTTTCATTGACTGTTTTCACTTATTCTGGTTGTTTGGAACCTACTGATGATTGGTCCACCTCACGTTACAATAACCTCACTCTAGAAGAGAGCCCTTAGCATGAAATCAAACAGAACTGTTTAGGTTGGAAAAGACCTTCAAGATCATTGAGTCCAACCATTAACCCGACATTGCCAAGTCTACCACCAAACCATGTCCCTCAGCACCACATCTACACAGCTTTTAAATGCCTCCAGAGATGGGGACTCCACCACTGCCCTGGGCAGCCTGGGCCAAGTCTTGACAACTCTTCACATGAATAAATTGTTCATCACATCCAAACTAAACCTACCCTGGGGCAACCTGAAGCCACTTCCTGTTGCCTTATCATTTATTCCTTGGGAGAAGAGACCAACCCCCACCTGGCTCTAACCTTCTTTCAGGAAGTTGTAAAGAGCCAGAAGGTCTCCTCTCAGCCTCCTTTTTCTCCAGGCTCAACAACCCTAGGTCAGTCAGCTGCTCCTCAAAAGACTGCCAAGACCCTCCACCAGCTTCACTGCATCATCATTCCATACTCTCCTGCCCAGCTTCAGGAAGGGCACAATCATGTGCTTGACCTCAAAGCTCAGCTCTGACACCTCAGAGACCCAGGCCACGCTGTGAGACAAGAGCTGAAGATTTTCAAAGCTCAGAGCAACCCAAACCTGCCCGTTCTGATGTATGATGTCCCCATGGGTTGCTCCTTACCAGTTCCACTCCTGCCATTTTGTGCTTGATCTGGGGCAGGTAGCCCAACCAGCGGATGATTCCAGAAACCTGATTTCCCTTATCCAAGGTGATCTGGACCATGGAGTTGACCTCCAAGGATGAATTCCAACTTGGACACTCCTCACCACTCTCACTTATCTCATGTTTCATTTGGTTTGGGTGTACCAAGCCCAGGTTGGACACCACTGGTGAAAATAAACCTAGGGGGTGACACAAAATGATGAGTGAGGGAGGAAGTCAACATCTGATGACATATTTGGATCTCAACTCACACTCAGTCAGGTCTACTTTCAAATTACAGACCACATGGACAAGGAAGAAACTGAACACCAGAGACACAAGGTGTAATTCCCAGTGGTATGACCAAACTGGTCTACCAGGACAATCCTGCTCCTTGTTTTCCTGCTCAAGATTGCTCACTCCAGCTTCTTGTTGACCCTGGAGCTAATCTAACCCTTCTGAGAGCCATGTTTGGCTCCTGAAATGACAGCAGTAGGGGTGTTGTTACCCAATTATTCCCCTCAGGATGGCTGTGAAAGCTCTGTGGGTGTCTTCTGAAAGCATCAGAGAGGTTCTGATAATTAGTCTCAGAATCACAGATTCACTTTGCTTGGAAAAGATCTATAGGACCTTTGAGTCCAACCATTCTCTCAACTCTGCTAAGGCTGGTGCTAAACCATGGCCCTCAGCACCACATCTCTGCCTCCCTTCAACACCTCCAGGGGTGGAGATTAAACCCCTTCTCTAGGAAGCCTGTTCCAAACTTTAATTTCTCTTGCAGCAGACCAGATGCTGACCATTCGTTGTCTTAAAGAGGCCATGGTCTTGTCCAAGAACTCAAAGCATCCTCTCCAAGTCTGTCTGGCATCAGGAGGCAGCTCTTGCTCCACCTTCTACAGCTAAATTAAATTCTTTGAACCCAGTGGTGCCTTCTCCCGTAGGAAATGTCTCTGCCCTTCCATGAGGCTCTGTCTTCTGCCTCGTGACTGGGCAGACTCAGCTTTAGTTGCCTATTACAAAGTTTTGTCTAGAAGGTGAGACATTTCCATGGACCTTCTCTGCCTCCTCATCAACTGAGTTGGGACTAGCTGAAGCTTTTGTGGGACTTTCAGTTTAATAATAACCCTGTAGAGAAGAAACAAAGGTGAAACCTCCATGAGATGTCTGATGACTTACTTTGCAAGCTTTCCTTCACAATGGAATCCATGGGGATTTCCCGGAAGATGTCTGTTGTTCCTTCTTCTTCCTGAAAGGGGAGGAAGATCTATCAGCTCCATCTGTGAGACTCAGGAGGAATCTTAAATATCAACTAGTATTTCAAGGTCTGACAAGTTTTTTGTCTCTTTGATGTCCCACCAGAAGACAATTTGGCTTGAAATCCTGCCTGAAACCCAAGGCTGCTCTTACCGGGCAGACTTTGACGAACCATTGGCTTCCCTCCTTGTAAACCGCCATGGCTACTCCCTTGGTGAGGACCTCGTCCACATAGAAGCTAACTGCATCTCCCACTTTCACAGGAACATTTTCCTCTGTGTCCAGTTTTGGTTTCTGTTTCATGTAGTCATCATCCACCATGGGACCAAACTGGATTCTGTTAAAGGGCAGGAAAACCCCACAGTTCCTCTTGCACTTGAAATACTCAGTACCATGGTAGGAGCCATCGCTACGTCCTTTGTTTTCACCCTCACCCTGAAGGAACACCAAAAAAGAGATGAAGTGAAAACAGTCAACTTACTTTCACAGCATCCGTTTGGTTGGCAGAGACCAGACCTTTAAGATCACAGAGTCCAACCTTCAGCCCAACACTACAGCACTGCCACTAAACCATGCCCCTCAACACCACATCTACACGGCTTTGAAAACACTCCAGGGATGGAGACTCCTCCATTGCCCTGGGCAGCCTCGGCTAGGCCTTCACAACCATTTACATGAAGAAATTGTTCCTCACGTCCAACCTAAACTCACTCTGGGGCAACTTCAGTCCACTTTCTCTTGTCCTATTACTTGTTCCTTGAGAGAAGAGACCAACCCCACCTCATTCCAAATTCCTTTCAGGGAGTTGTAGAGAGCCAGAAGGTCTTTCTTCAGCCTCTTTTTCTCCAGGCTCAACAACCCCAGGTCCCTCTCCCACTCCTCACCAGATTTGTGCTGCAGACCCTTCACCAGCTTCCTTGCCCTTCTCTGAACCTGCTCCAGCCCCTCAATGTCCTTTTTGGAGTGAGGGACCCAAAGCTGATCCCAGAACTTAAGATGTAGCCTCACCAGTGCCCAATCCAGGGGGACAATCCCTGCCCTGGTCCTGCTGGCCACACTACTGCAGATCCAAGCCAGGCTGCTGGTGGCCTTCTTGGCCACCTGGGCACACTCTGGCTCATCTCCAGCTGCTGTCAACGAGCACCCTCAAGGCCTGTCCCAATAGACAGTTTCTAGCCACTCTGCCCCAGGTCCGCAGCCTTCAGGTAGTTGTGACCCGAGTGCATGATCCATCACTTGGCCTTTTTGAACTTCATCCCACTGACCTCGTCCCCTTGATCCAGCCTGGCCAGATCCTTCTGTAGAACCTTCCTACCCTCGACACTGACTTCTCCCAAGCCTTGTCCACTTCACCTGTAGCTCCACCCCGAAGAAGCAGGGCGCCAGCACAGCCGAGCTGTTCCTGCAGGTGCTGCCCACGTAGCGGATGACACCAGGGAGATGCTGCCGGTCCATCTCCACCATCACCTGTTGGCCCGGCACTGCCCGCAGAGCTGCTTCGAGGCTCAGCCTCTCCAAGAAGTAGTTGAGCCGCTCGGTGTGGCTGCCGATGGCCAGGAGGAAGGCTGCCATCTCCTCGCGCACCGGCTGGAGGATCTCGATGTTGACGGTGACGGTGGAGCTGTCCTCCAGCATGACGACCTTCAGGAAGCAGGCCGGGGGCCCGTCGCTGGAGAAGTTGCGCAGGTAGCTCCTCTCGCTGCAGAAGCACATGTTGCCAGCCTGGAAGTACTTGCTGCCATAGGTGCAGTCTTCTGTCAGGATGTAATAGCAGTTCCCATCTCCTGCTGAAGGCAGGAGGCTGCTCAGCATCATTCCTCTGCTTTGAGAGAAAGCAAAGAGGCACAGCAGTGAGGAGATGATCGTAACTGTGGCCATTAAGTTGCCCATGAGATAGCAATCTGCTCCTCTGGTCAAGATGGCCAGTGGGGTCCTGGGCTGCATGAAGAAGCTTGTGGCCAGCAGGGCAAAGGAGGTTCTTCTCTCCCTCTACTCTGCCCTAGTGAGGACACATAGGTGGGTCCAGCTCTGGACTTCCCAGTTCAAGAGAGACAGGGAACTACTGGAAAGAGTCCAGGGGAGGCCGGGAAGATGCTGTGGGGCCTGCGGCATCTCTGTGAGGAGGAAAGGCTGAGAGCCCTGAGGCTGTAGAGCCTGCAGAAGAGCAGCCTAGGAGGGGATCTGCTCAATGCTCCATAAGAGCTTAAGGGTGGGGAATAAGAGGCTGGGGCCAGACTCATGTCAGCAGTGCCCAGTGATAGGACAAGGGGCAATAGGTGCAAACTGGAACCCATGAGGGTCCATCTCAATGTAAGGAGAAACTTCTTTCCGGTGAGTTCAGAGCCCTGGGGCAGGCTGCCTGGAGAGGTTTTGCAGTATCCTTCTCTGGAGAAATTCCAAACCTACTTGGACATTGTGATCCTGGGCAACCTGTCGTGGGTGACCCTGCTCTAGCAAGGGGTTGCAGTGGATGAGTTCCAGAGGTCCCTTCCAACCCGCCTCCCCGCCCCCGTTCTGGGATTCTCAAAGCCTCATGCAGTGGAGTTTTCATCATCCGCACTGACAGAGCTCTCACAGCCTCCCTGCTCCCTTGCTCCAGTGGCTGGTCATCTTCATGGTGGGAAAATAACAATTCATCTAACTTAGCTTTCCCGCATTGCTGCCTTTCCCCATTGCCTCCTGCTCCCCTGCTGTACACCCAAAGGATGAGTCCAGCTCTGGCTTCTCTACTAAACCCTTCTGGTAAGAAGTTGCCCAGAGCAGGAGCTCACCTGTCCTGTTCTCTACAAGACCAGAAATGCCTCATTACATTCCACCCCCTTCTTTCTTCTCACAGAAGTAGGGCAAAGACTCAACTCTGTTTAACTTCTCCTGGACCCAGCCGTTCTGTTCCAACCCAAAGCCAGGGGTGACCGCAGAAATATCCTCCTGCAGGTAGACAGAACCTGGCCAATATTCAGGAAACAAGAGGCATGCCTGTTTCTAGGCCATGGACAAAATTAAGGAAGTCAAAATGATGCCTGCACTCTGGGCCTCCTGGTAGAACTTTGTTAGAAGACTGAAATGGTCAGAAAAGGAATTGAGAGGATGCAGTTAAGGGAAGTAGAAACATGCTCGAGGCTTTGTGGCAGGAAATCCAAATGCAGTTGGGTTGGGTCTGGAGGATAACACAGGCAGAACTTGGGCAGAAAGACTGCAGGGAGCACCACGCGGAGGAGGGTGGTGCTCCTGGGAGCTTCACTGGAGGTTCTCACTGAGACAGCTCAGTTTGTAAAGTAATATGAAAGAGAACCTGAAGGTCTGATCTCCAAACCCCACAAAAAAATCCTGGATCTCCTCAAGTAGGGTTTGTCAGTGTGGCTGATTCAGCCACGTAGGCAGAGATCCTACAACCAAACACCCTACCATGGTGGGTCAGACCACACTCATGCTCCTCCCTTTCTGCCAGAGGGACTCAGCATCATTCGCTCTGGGATGACCACCTCAAAGTCACGGGGCGACAACCATGGCAAGGCTTTCCACAGTGGAAGTGGAAAAAATCCCGTGGTGGGCAGCAGCTCCCTCATTTCCCATCCACACAACCTGCTGCTGGGGTTTGGCAACTCAGCTGGCAGAGCAAACCCTTGAAATTCTGTGAATGTAAGGGAGAGAATTAAAGGGTAACACTCTGTGTCCCAACCCCACCCTCATCAGTGTTCCCTTCTTAGCAGCTTTATTTTCCTCGCGTCTTTAAAGTGCTCTCTCCACAAGGAATAAAATAAACCTCGCTCTGTGTTAAATCTGCCAGAAGAGGAAAAGCAGAATAAATCATTTTCCTCAGCAAAACCCTCAAAACAAACCAGTTTCCTCCTCAAACCCCAAAATCAAACTGCTTTCCTTATCCAAACCCCAGATCAAAGCATTTTCCTCATCAAACCCCCAGGGACAAACCACCGTCCTCCGAACAGACAGACACACAGCCCAAGAATAAACTCTTTTTCCTCATAAAACCTACAGGAATAAGCGATTTGCCTCGTAAAAAAAGCCAAGAACAGCCCCTTTTTCTTTACACAGCTCACGAATAAACAGGGGTTTTGTTCCCTCCTTAGAAAGTCAGTAATAAAGCATCTCTTTAGCACACAATACCCCCGATTCCGTCCCAGCTGAACAGAAATAAAGGCACATCCAAGCCAGCCCGGGCTAGCTATCCCCGAAACCTGAAGGGCTGTGCTGAGGGGAACCTGGAAAGCACCAGACAGCTAAAATCAACGCCACATTAGAGCGAAATGACAGCAGTAAAGTGAGGCTGGGCTAGAGGAAGGGTCTCCAAGGGCTTAGCTCTAAGGCACTGGGGAGCTGAGATGACCCCAGAGGGGCCGTGGGGCGCCGAGGTCCAGGTAAAGGCCTCGCTACGGGGCGATGGGGAAGGCGCAGGGGGAAGCGGAGGTGAGGGGGATCTCAGCCAGGCCGTCCTCGTCCCCCACAGCTCTCACCGTCTCCTGCCGCGGCCGCAGCCTCGTTCCCGGTGCCTGTCCCGGCCCCGGCGCTCCGCCACCACAGCGCGGCGGCCAGGCGCAGCCCAGAGCGGCGCAGGCACAGCGCCGGCACTTCCGGCCCGCCTCGCTGCAGCCGGAATGGCGAGAGGCGGAGGGTGACGCGAGGAGCCAATGACATGGAAGGGGGCGGCCACGGCCTGATGGGGAAGGAGAGGGGGTAGGGCTCTGCCCCCTGCTGGACGCCAGGGGTGCTGCAGGGTCTCTGCGGGGTACGGCGAGACTTGGTCCCGTGTCCCCTAGGCCCCTGTTCCCTAGTCCTGTGTCCCCATGGCCCCCTGTCTCCATGGCCTTGTGCCCCTAGTCCCACGTCCCCATGAGTTTATGTCCCCTAGTGCTGTGTCTCCATGTCCTATGCCCCATGGGCCTGTGTTGTCCCAGCCCTGTGTCCCCATGTCCCCATAGGCCTGTGTTTCCAGACCTCGGTGTCCCATGTCCTCACAGCTCTGTCACCACAGCCCAGTGTCCCACATCCCCTGCATCTCCAAACCCCTGGATCTCAACGGCCCACTGTTCCCATCACCCTCCTGCATCCCCACAGTGTGGCATCCATTGTCCCTGCGTCCCCTTGGCCCTCTGACTTGCAGCCTGTGTGCTGTGGCCATGTGCCCTGTGTCCCATGTTCTGTGTCCCCTCCTCGGGTGGCCCTGCTCACTGCAGCACACCTCCATGCACTGCCTGAGTGTCCCCATCCCCGCTGGGACAGGTCATGGGGCGAAGGTTGATGCACTGCATCCACCAAGCCGCCACCTTGGGGCTCCCCGGGCGCTGGGGAGGTGACAGCAGCCTGCGGCAGCAGGGTATAAATACTGGCTAAATAGATTTATTTTCATACAAAGAATACACAGATCCCACCCCATCGGGACCCCTCCACCCTAGGGGACCCCCCGAGATGTCCCCAGCCACCAACCCACCAGCCACCACCTCCACTGGCAGGATCCATCTCCATTCCCAGGGTTTGGTGCCAACACTGACGTCCCCTTTAGGACAACATTGTTGACTGTGTCTGTTTGGTGCCTACTCAGGGCACCCTGTCACTGGCCACCCTGCTACATGGGACACTACCATACCTTGTCCCCTTCTCCCTGGTGACCATGATGGGGAAGCCTCAGGACATTTTTGGACCCCCTCCATGCCCTAATACTGCAGCTGGTGCAGGCCCTCACCCCACCCCAGGCTGTATGTACACGCTGGATAAAAGAAGAAAATACAGATATTTATAGCAGGGGGACAAAATGTCCTCCTAACCCCCCACAAATTGTCCCCTGTGTCCCCATCCTGATGCCTTGCTGCCAGCTGGTCCTGTTCCCTGTGCCCAGGATGGAGGTGGCTGTTCTTTGTCCCATCCTGGGTTGGTTGTGCCTCAGTTTCCCCATAGGTCACAGGGCTTGTGGTAGAAATAGAGGACACAGGATGAAAAGGAGCTGTGGTGGCCAAACCAAGGGGACAGGGATATGACCATGACTCCCAGGGCACATAGGATGAAGCTGGAGGCACTCGAGATCTACAACCAGAGCGTCCCACTTCACCCTGGCACAGGAACACCACAGGCAGAGCTACCCAAAGTCCCCTTTTGTCCACAGATGTGTCACGCTGCTGTCAACCAGGCCTGGGTGTGGTAGGGGTGGTCCAGATCCAGCCACCCCACCTCCAAAGGTGGTTGCAGCAGAAGAGGAAGTGGTGGGGAAGGTCGACAGCAGGCTGGTGGGCTCATATCCATCCAGCTCAGCTGCGTTTGGTGACCATCTGCCGGTCTCTCTTCTTCTTCTCCATCAACCTGGTCGGGAGCAGAGTGGTGGCCTTAGGAGCCCTATCGAGATGGACGTCCCAAAGCCACAGAGAGGGGAGACTCACTTGCGGTTGCGGACTTCGGTGAGCTCCATGAGGCGCTCCTGGGCTGCCCGTAGCTCGTCGAGGCGCTGCTGGTATCGAGAGTCGCAGCCATTGGTGCGCTCATAGCTGGAGACCTGGCTGGAGAGCTCGCTGGTGCGGTCCCGCAGCTGCTGGATGGATGAGTAGAGGTTCTCCTCATCTTCCTCCTGCTCCAACACAAGCGTATGAGCTGGCGAGGTGGACACGACACCCCAGGGTGCTGTTTTCCCTTGCTTCAGCTGGGGAAACTGAGGTACAAGGTTCCCCGAGCTGCCTGGGCCACCTGCCTTGGCGTTGATGATCTCGATGTGGATGAGGAGGGAGGCGAGCTCCAGGTCCTCAGTGTAGCTGTTCTTCAATGGCACTGAGCGGTAGCCTAAACACAACACCACAACATGAGCTTGGGTCAAGCGCCTCACCACCTCATGGGTCCAAGCGCCTCACCACAGCCAGATCCCCAAGGAGATGATGATGATTGTCAGAGGGTTGGACTAGATGACCTTTGCAGATCTCTTTCAACCCAAACCATTCTATGGCTCTATGAGTCATGATGATGATGCTGATGATGATGGTGCAGGAGGGAGGACTTTTACCTGTTTTGAGGCCCTTGACAGGGAAGGTGGCTTGTGCCAAGAAGTTGGGGTCACTGAACATGTCCTCCTCGTACACCACAAAGCGGAGGAAGGCAAACTCAGGGTTATTGATGTCAAAGACAAACTGCTTGAAGAGCCAGACAGGGTTGAAGCCATTGTCAGCTTGGGGAGCAAGGAGAGAGCAGGGAGGTCAGAGAGTAGGGTAGACACATGGACATCACTAGCACGGCACCAGCTCATCAGTGGGAGATGCTTGTTATCTTCACCTCCCCACAAAACCCAGCCCCATCAACTACATGACCAAGAAGACTACAAAGGACATGTCTGGGGTTGTCCTGGTGTCCCCACTTGTCCCCAGAGCACAGGGGATGGATGGCAACATCACCCATATGGATCCTCACCTACAACATCTGTCTTGTTCTTGCTGTTGTCATACTCAGAGCCGCACACCTCCACCTCCACGAAAGGACACACGATGCTCCTCCCGTTCTTGGGCAGGTGCCGGGCACCAAGGATCTGTAGGAGGAAAAGGAGGAAGAAGATGGAATCCAGCCATGCTAGGCAAGAAAAGACTCCTTAAACCAGCCCAGTAGCTCAGTAGGTTTGGACCCAAAGCTTTTTGGCCATCATTGGCCATGTCACATCTTGGTTTATCTGCTCTGCCCTCCATCTCGATCTCACTCATGTTAGGCTCAGCCTTCTGCAATTGTGGGGTTGTTCCCCCCACAAAATGATGCCGTATGTGGAGAAAGACCCACAAACCCAAGAGATCATGGAGCCAGAAACTCCATGGAGCAAATCTGTGACTGAAACATGTCAAAACCATCCTTAGTTGATCCAAAATGCAAGGAAGAAGCAAGCTCCCATCTTGATGGTGACCACCTCAAGGTGGACCCACTGTCCTTGCCCACTTGCCTGCAGCTGGACTGTGATGGGCTCCACGATCTTCAGGCTGTTCTTGTCAAAGGGGTCAAACGTCTCATCCCTCATGATGTCAGGCTGCAGGACGTAGCCACTGCGACCACCAAGCATGAAGAGAGCCTGGTTCAGCTGCATCGGCTTGTCTGTGGCCAAGAGGACAGAGCAGCTCAGAGCTGTGAGGCTCAGAGACATCCTCAAGGTTCTTAGGCAGAAGGTCCTGCCCTGGCAAACCCCTTGCTAAGAGCCCCTGACCCTGGTTGTAGAAGAGCTGCAGCTGGGTTTTGCATGAAGCACCCAAGAACTGCATGGAGATGTCCCCATCAGGATGAGAACAAAGGCTGGAGACATCATCCACACCACCTCCAGCAACAGGACCCTGAGCAGAGCCACTGGGGATGGTGACTTTGGGGCCACTTGTGGGGATGAGCTCAGCAGCCACCCCAGGAGCAGGGTTTACCAGGTGTCTGGAAGTTGAGGGCCACGAGCTGGCTCCCGCAGATCCACATAGGCAAGGGGTCATAGTTGGAGGAGTCCAGGCGCTGCCCTTTGGGGTAGATGCGGCTGAGCTGGCGGCGGTTGTACTGCAGGAACTTCTTGCCCTTGCTGCGGTTGGCATACTTCTCTGCCTTGGTCTCCGGGAAGGAGGACATGTCCCTGTAGCACGCCTTGTCCGTGCCAATCTCTGAAAGCACCGTGGGGACCATCAGTGGAGAACACGGAGTTGTGTGGTGGCCTGGGGGCGGCCCACCATGGCTGCTTGGTTCTCCCCACCCATCTCTCCCCAGGCTTATCCCATCATCCCATTTCTCCAGCTCTTACTGTCCTCATCGAATGGCACCGGGCGACAATACACCACCAGCTCAGACAGCTCCAGTGCGATCTTCTTCCTCCGCTCCATGATCTTCCCCTCTTGCATCTGCACAAGGGTTAAGAGGAGCTGAAAGTCTTTCCCCAGTCTCCTCTGGAGATGTTGAAGATCATCCACAGAGAAATGGAACCACACACTCCCATCCTGAGACACTGGAACAGGTTGCCCAGGGAGGTCGTGGACACCCTTTCCCTGGAGGTGTTCAAGGCCAGGCTGGATGAAGCCTTGAGCACCCTGGTCTAGTGGAAGGTTACAGGATCAGAGGATGTCAGGGTTTGGGAGGGACCCAAAGAGATCACGGAGTCCAACCCCCCTACCAGAGCAGCACCATACAATCTAGCTCAGGTCACAGAGGAACACATCCAGACAGGCCTTGAAAGCCTCCAGAGAAAGAGACTCCACAACCTCTCTGGGGAGCCTGTTCCAGTGCTCTATGACCTTTACAGTAAAGAATTTCCCCCTTGTGCTGAGCTGGAACCTCCTGTGCTGCAACTTACATCCATTGCTCTTTCTCCTATCCCAGGGAGCAAGCGAGCAGAGCCTGTCCCCCTCCTCCTGACCCCCAGCCCTCAGATAGTTATAGACATTTATTAAATCCCCTCTCAATCTTCTCTTCTCCAGACTAAAAAGCCTCAGGTCCCTCAGCCTCTCCTTATCAAGCAGTGCTCCAGTCTCCTAATAATCCTCGTAGACCTTTGCTGGACCCTCTCCAGCAGATCCCTGTCCCTCTTAGTCCCTTGTAAACTGGGGATCCCAAAACTGAATGCAATACTCAAGATGAGGTCTCACCAGGGCAGAATAGAGGGGGAGAGGAACCTCCCTTGATCTGCTGGATACACTCTCCTTAGTACACCCCAGGATCCCATTGGCCTTCTCGGCCACAAGGGCACATTGCTGTGCCAAAGGCACACTGCTGTCCCAGGACACATTGCTGTGTCCCTGCCTATGGCAGAGGGCTTGGAACTAGATGATCTTCAAAGCCCCTTCCAACCCAAACCATTCTATGACTCTATGAATCCTCTTCACCCTGGCGCCCCTCACCCTGGCATCGGCGTTCTGCGTGGCCTCTCGGATCTTAGCCACCCACTCGCTGAGTTCTTCCTGAGTGTCTGCGGCCACGTCCAGCGACTGGGCTGCGTGGGACATCTGCTGGGAATGGATGGTGAAGACAAATGGTTTGGAGCTCCTCCCGTCTTTGGAGATAACTATAAGGACATCAGAGGGGGGCTTTACTTGAAGACATTCCCAACGGATGGCTCTGTGGAGCAAACGAAACCTCAGCGGTCCCGCTCCCGGGCCCCCACCAGCCCCACCTGCCCCCCCACCATGCAAATCCCTCCACACCCAGCTCCATGCTGCTCTCCACCACACTGTGCCAAGCACAAGCCCAGCTGGCAACTGCCTGATGAGTTTGAGGAGCCTCAGTTCATGTCTGCGCTTCAGCAGAGGCTCCTGTAGCTGCAGTGAGAACATCATGGGGACACTCACCAACGTGGCAGGACGGCACATCGATGAAGCCCTTCAAGAAGTTCCCCAGGGGACTGTTTTCTGATGACTGCAAGAGAAGAAAGAAGCAGGGGTGGTGGAGAGAACATGTGGAGCCAAGCCTGGTTGCCTGCTCCATTTGAAAGCCTCCCTCCAGCCCTCCAAATTGGTCAAGTCTGAGCAAAAGTGGCAAACGTGATCTGATCTGCTCTGCAGCTGAGCATTCTCCAGCTTCTGGAGAAGGGTCTGGGCTGGAACAGGACCATAAGCATTCCCCAGCCTCTGGAAAATGGTCTGAGATAATCTGGGCTGGTAGCATCTCCCAGCTTCTGGAGAGGGATCTCCGCTCAAGTAGGACCATGAGCATCTTCCAGCCTTCAGATAATGGTCCAACCTGTAGCAGGACCACAAGTATTTCCCCGCCTCTGGAGAAAGATCTAGGCTCAAGTAGGACCATGAGCATCCCCCAGATTCCAAAGAAGACTCGGGCTAGTGTGGGGCCAGAAGCATCCCCCAGCCTCTGGATTGTCCAGATGGGCACAAAGCTGGGAGCCTTTCAGGTAGCCTTGCAGGACCAGGGCACTCACAGCCTCATCCTGCTCCTGTGCCTGCGTGCTGACAATCTCCTCCACGTAGTTTGCTGGGAACCAGAGCTGCTTCTTGCCGCCGTAGTCCCCCCGCCACCTGCAAGGGGTGAGAGGATCAAGGCAAACGGAGCGGTTTGGGGTGGTGGGACAGGGGTCACCATGCTGTGTGCCATGTCAGGGGATGGCTGGAGAAGGGGTTTGGGGTGGAACACAGAAAAGGAGGCAGTCAAAACCCACCACAGGATGAAAGTTCAAGGTGTCCCCTCCACCCTCCACCCACAGTGCTGTGTACCCAAAGGGACACCCGAAGGTCCTCACCAACCACCGTCCTGCTTGTCGACGTTGTGGATGATGGCTTGCTTGCAGAACGACAGCTCGTCCTCCCGCTGCGCTTTGTAGTCGTAGAGAGCCTTCACCGTGCACTGGGCCACCAAGAAGAGGGATGTGTGTCACCACCCAGCCTACCTGGGTCCCACTCAGCCTAGCTTCTCAAGCCCCCATGGTGGAACATGAAGGCTTTGGAGGGTCCTAAATTCTAAACAATGCCCCTAAATCACTCATGTCAGCAGTAGGATGCGTTAAAGGGGACAAGAGGGCTGAAGGTATTCATGGTCCTGTAGAACCACCATGTTCAGAGCAAAGTGGGTTCTTCTGAGGCCCTTAGCAACCAAGTCTCGTCGAGAGGCATCCCTGACTGAGGCAGGAAGGTTGAAGTAGATGATCACTAAGGGCCCTTCCAACCTAAGTCATTCTATGATTCTTCTGGGTCCTACAGTGGATTCTTCTGGTGCACTGAAGGCCTTAATCCCACGATGCCACCACAGTCCCCTTGGGTTGAGCTTTTGCATGTTTGGTCTTATCCCAAATACTGCTCTGATAAAAAGGGACCTTGAAAGGTGGACTGGTGCTGTGTCATGGCATTGTAGAATCAGGGTGGAAGAACCCTGGGGCTCCACAGTCCAGCCTCCTTCAGTGTCAGATCTATGACCAGCCCCATCTCAAAGCCCTCTGAGGACAGAGACTAGGTCAAGTCCAAGACCATCTTGGTCCCAAAAACTTCCAAGGATGGAGGCTGGGTCAGTTCCAACACCAGCTCAGTCCCTAAAATCTTGGAAGATGGACACTGCACCATCTGGGAACTGACTCTAAAGCTGCTCTATTTCCCCACTGGAAAGGAGTCCATGGGGCTTTCCTTGCTGTTGGGACTAACTTGAGCCAGGTCCTTGCTCCAGGCTGGGCTCTCACCAGACCTGTCCTACCCACCACATTGTGACAGTGCTGTCACTGAAATTTGGATTGTCCCCAGGTGATGGTGATGTGGGAAGGGTCCAGCATGGCTTGAAGGTCAGAAAAACATAGCAAAACATCTCCACTTCTCAGGTCAGTGGTGAGAGACGTGGTGAGTCTGTGAGGGGATCACCCAGGACCTCCAGCACTAGAGTTGTTATGTCCCACCACCCTCCACCACCCAGGGACACCAGCTCAGCCCCTTACCCTGGCCATTGGCATCTTGTTGGCCTCTACGTAGAAGTGGGGGGTCCGCACCTCATACAGAGCTCCATAGTCCAGCTCCTGCAAGGAGAAAGGCCTGAGTGGGTCACCAAGATGTGGGCAGGGGCATCAAGGGGATGTGGTGGGAGCTGGGCTACCAGTGTGATCCAGAGGGACCTAATGTCTCTTTGCAACTTGGAAGGGAATTCTGGTGGAGCCATAACTGTGGACAACAGCTGTGGAATGAGCTTGGCCAGTTCTGGCTGGGCTTCAGCCAAGAGGCTGAAGGAGACCTTCCCACCATGATGGAACTGGGAGTGGGTCTTGGCTGCCTGTGGCACGGAGCCCCTATCCTCACCATCCCCACCACTGTGAGCACTCACAGTGGTGCCCATCTTCTCCAGAGTCTCCTCGTTGATGGGGTAGCGCAGCTTCATCTTGCGGTAGAGTGGGTGCTTCTCGTAGTAGCTGATGAGGTCCACCAGGCTCTCGAACTCGGCCGAGCTGCCCAGCATGAAGAGACGACCTTCCTGCTGGATGCGGCAGTGCTTGATCTTTCCCTCCGCCCTGGGGCCAAGAGAGACAGGGAGGGGACATGTGAGAGGTGTCTGGACCTTGGCTCCATAGTGGGGACATGTCAAGCATTGGTTGCCCTGCGAGGTGGAGTCACCATCCCTGGTGGTCTTCAAAAAAAGTGCAGACATGGCACTTTGGGGCATGGCTTAGTGGACGTGGTGGTGCTGGACTTGATGGCCCAATTTGGTTAATCCTGATGATCTTGCTTCCTCCCTGGAGGTGTTTAAGGCCAGGCTGGATGAGGCCTTGGGCAACCTGCTCTAGTGGGAGGCGTCCCTGCCTATGGCGGGGAGTTGGAGCTGGATGATCCTTGAGGTCCCTTCCAACCTAAACCATTCTGTGATTCTATGATTCTATCTTAGAAGTCTGCTCCAACCTTAATGATGGCTACGATTCTGTTCTGTGGTTCTGTGTGATGCCACTAGGGTGACAACCCTAAGGACGTGACTCTCCTATCGCTGCAGCTATGAGTTTCCACCATAACAACATCGTGCACCCCGCTGCGTCACTCTGGTGACCCACAGTAGATCCTTTCCAACCATCGTGGACTCACAACAGACATGAGTCAGGCAGTTCTCAGCTCGGTTGGCAACCAGGACTGAGTCCAGCCAGCCTCATGGTGGCATCAAGGTGGTCAGGCTCACCGGAAGGAGATGGCGTAGGAGTTGGGTTCGCTGCGCTTGCGCACCAGGAAGGCTCCATCCCGTGGGACCCTCATCAGCATGTGCTCGGCCTGCAGGCGCGTCAGGCTAGCATGATACCACCTAGACAAGCAGAACGCAGAGGTGGGGGTTGACATCAGTGCCTCCACACCCCGAGGGGGGCACCCAAATCCGACATCAGGGATGGAAGAGGTTGGTGAACAGAAGGGACCAATGGGATGGGGCTGGGGACCATCCTCACTCTTTGCTCTCATGGGCATTGGGTTGGGGGACAGGGTCGGTGAGGCGCATCTCGAACTCGTTGCAGCGGAGGGGCACCTCGCGGTAGTGGCAGATGAGGCTGTAGAGGCTGTCAAAGACCAGGTTGTCCGTCAGGTAGAACTTGGTGGCACCAGCTTCTTGCCGTGAGTGGATCCGGCAGTGCTGCACCCGGCTGGACCTCCTACCATGGTGGTGGAGAGAAGCTGAGTCAGTTCAGGTCCACGTTCCCACTACCCCGTGCTCAGGGGTCCGTGTGCTGCACAACAGCATGGCACTTCCCCTCCGAAAAAGCCATTCCAGCCTCTAAACTGGGGACTGACTGCTGGGGCAGCCCTTGGTGGGACACCCAGACCAGCCTGGGGAGAGTGGCAGCCTGTTTCCACCACAGAAGTCCTACCAGAAAGAGAGAGTGTAGTCGCCCACAAAAGTCTCGCTCTCGCGCACCAGGAAGGTCCCATCCTTGCCGCCTGTCTCAGTGCAGTACTCATGGAGCAGCTTCTCAGCAATCTGGCGCCCATCACGGCCACCTCCCAGCTTCCCATGGAACCACTTCTCAGTGAAGTGCAGTTCGTTGTTGTTGAACTCCTACAAGTTCGCCCCAAAATGAGTGTTGTCAACTTCCACCCTCCCCAAGGTGTCCTCCCTAAGTCCCCCTGCCCCATGGCAGGCATCCTGTCCCTCACCCACCTCCTTCTGCTCCACCTCCTCTTCATCCTCATTGAACTGGTAGCGGGATGTCTCCTCCGAGTAGTAGATCTTGTTGCTTGTCAGGACGAAATAATGAGGGCTCCAGGTCTGGGAGGGAGGAAGAGCACCACCAAGTTTGGGAGGTTGATAGCATAGGGGGACAGGGCTTTGAGATGCTTGTTTCTGTTCTCTCCTGTCCCTCATAGCATTGCAGTGGTCTAGAGGAGCCCATAACCAACCCAAGCCCCAATGCTCATCCCTATCTGACCCCTGGCTGCCATTGGCAGAGAGACCCTTACGTGGTCGATGGGATCTTCAAGGTAGAGAATGCCATTCTTGATGGAGTTGCTGATGTCATTCTCTGAGTAACTGGCGGTGGAGACCTCCTCATACAGGTTCCCCTCGACCAGCTTCTTGTGCTGGAGACAAGAGAAGGCAGCTCATCATGATGCTCCCATCACACTGATCTCCATGTGTGGGTTCCTGCAGGTCACTTTCTACCACCCCATGATCCCCTTGACTGTCTCTTGCAGCAGAACATTGAAGATGTCCTACATGTGCACGGAAGGATATTGCTCTTGGGTCCCAAGATCTGGGAAACCCACCATCCCACATAGCCCAACACGGTCCTTCTGCCTCCTGAAAAGGCAGGATTCAGGGTTGTGTCCACTCCATACCTTGATTAGGATCTTCTTCTTGAGCTGTGTGGGTGAGGGCAACTCATCGGCATTGATGTCCACTGGCTTGGTGAGCAGCATGTCTCCAAAGACTTTCTTGAAGTGGGAGGCCATGTTCCTCTGCTGGACAATGCTGCAGTGATCTTCAATGGAGAGGATGATGGGGAACCTGGAAGAAGCAGGTGGGAATGGTGACCTCAGATGAAGGTGAGGGAGAGGTTGCCTGTTGGGCCCAGATCTGGGGTGCTGCTGGGGTGCTGGAGCCTACTCAGAGGTGACGAATGCATGCTCCTTGATGGTGTGCAGTACATCCAGGAACTTGATCTTGGAGGTGAGCGTGTGGCCATGGTAGATGATGGGGAGATCATCTGGACCATCCCAGCAGTCCACTGAGTGAGGAGACACCTTGGTTAACACATTCTGATCACCAACCATGCTCTGGGGACCATGTTTGTGGGCCCCTAAAGGACATGGAAGGACATTCCCCCCCACCCCCAGTGCTGCACGATGGGTGCAGAGGATGGTCTGTCTGATGGACCATGAAAGTCTGGGAGAGATCAAGGACCAGCACAGGGTTCTGGTGGGACTCACACTCAATGCAGCGACAGCCCATGCGCAGGCAGCGGGCGTACGCCTCCAGGGAGGACTCACTGGAGAACTGGTCCCCTGTTAGGTACCTGCAGAGGAGTGAGAAGGACCATCAGTGGCCCAGGCTGCCTTGATGAAGGTGATGAGATGCTCACAGAGGTCCCCGAGGAAAGCCCCCTCTGTCCTTACGTGTTGTGGGAGGAGGAGATCCAGTACTGGGACAGGGGGTGGTTCATCTCCTCGGGCACCACGCGCTCGTATTTGGAGTCCATTACCATGTTTTCCTTGGAGAAGAGGTACGTAAGGAACTGGGGAGGGAAGCAGAGAGGTCAGAGCCTGATGGAGACAAGGAGATGCCCTTGGGTGGGTGCTGTGTGGGACCACCCACCTCATCCAGCTGGAAGGAGGGGTCTGTTGCCTCGTTGCAGCCCTCCTTGAGGTAGCTGCACATGTAGTCCCTCACCATGCCCATGTCGCTGGCCCAGGCTTCCTGGAGCAGAAACATGGCCATTGTTACAGGAGTAGCTGGGCTGGGACATCCCATGGAGGTCCCAAGTTGAAGCTAAGAGTGATGCTATGGAGGTGTCTAAGAGCACTCACCTTCTGGTCATGCAGCAAGAACTTCTGGAAGTCATAGAGGGAGATTTGGCACAGCTCAGGGCGATCCATGTTCCTGGGACATGGAGCAGCCATCAGTGGGGACCAGAAGTAGAAGGTGGGACAGACCCCAGGAAGAGGTTGAGGTCACCTCAGCCCCATGATGCCCCCAAATCCTCCCAGCTGCACAGGGGGCCTGGGGAGAGGGCAGGTGACGTGTTCCTACATCCCTAGCACACATCGCTGCTCCCATCTCCACATCCATTCCTGCTCAGATCTCTGCTCCCATCCTCACTCCCATCCTTGTTCATCCCTGCTCCCATGCCCACTCTCACCTCCACTCTCATCTCTTCCCACTCCTGCTTCTGTCCCTGCTCTCAACCTCACTCCTGTCCTGGCTCCTATACCTATGCCTATGCCCCGGTTCCATATCTGCTCATCCCTTCTCCCACCCCTGCTCATGCCTCCCATCCGTGTTCCCATCTGCACTCCCATTCCCATTTCCACTCCTAATTCCATCTCTGCTCTAATCCCTACCTCTATTCCCACTACTATTGCCATCCCCTCTCCTTTCTCCCATTCCCACTCTCATCTCTGCTCATCCCTGCTCTTGTTTTTACTCCCATTTCCACTCTCATCCCTTCTCCTATCTGCTTTCCATCCCCACTCCCATCCCTTCTCCCATCCCCAGCTCTGTCCCACCACCTGGCTGCATTGCCCACATAACAGATCCAATTTCTGGAATGTTGTCTGGAATGGGAGCCACAGAATTCCCTGGATACTCACCTCAAAGGAAAGGAGAGCTCCAGCTGCTCAATGACCTGCAAGTCAAAGGAAAGGGCCAGGCTCAGCTGGTGAGGGACACATCACACCGAGTGGGAGATGCTTTAGAGGACAAGTTGTGGCTCTTACCGACTTCTGTGCATCAAACATCAGGTTCTTGTAGAACTGGATGAAGTGGGAGAAGGTCATCTCATTCCTGGCTTCCACCTCCTGAGGGAGACGGTGTTTCATGAGCATGGAGTCACCCAACCTAAGCTGGTGACACTAGGGATGGCTTGAAGACCATCTTCTTGTGTAGCTAGGAAGTCCTTACCACGAGTTTGTCCCTCAAGAACCTCATGTTTGGGACACGGTAGTTCACCTGGGGCAGCATGGCCTTCAGGTCCTTCACTGTGATGCTGCAGGAGGGTGTAGATGGTGTCAGGGTGCTGGCCAGGCCCCATAGAGGATGGACAGCCCCTGGTCGGTCTCAGCTCCCAACACCAAGGGTCTCACTCTAAAACCTGGTACAGTGTGGTCTTTGGTGTGGGGCTCCCACCCTACCAGACTGTAGACCCCCACTATGGTACAGCACACAGTTACATGGGTTCTGGCATGAGGCTGGGGAGAAGGAGCATGTCCAAGAACCACCTGGAGATGATGTCCATTCCCATAATCATTTTAGTCCAAATTCATTTGATTTGGGGGTTTTGCTGTCTTGGGGAGAAGTTTACAGGCTGCATTGATGGTCCAGCCCCTCCTGGCACTGGTGGAAATGCCGCAGCAGCCATGAGGACATTGGGGTCCAGATTTGGGGTGCCCTGTCCAGCCAAACCCACCTGGCATGGGGTGGTGCTCACCTGCCTTCCCGTGACCGGTCCATCCCATCAAACTGTTTTCGTAGCCACCTGGGAAGGAAGGGATGGCAGATGGTGCTCAGCCCCACTGAGGAATCAAACCCAGGGTGGGCTTTGTCCTCCAGATGCTGACCATTAAATGAGACCTGCTGGTCCTTCCTCACCTCTCGATCTGCAGCGGGGTCTGGGCTTTCTGGGTGTCCACCACCAGCCAGTTGAGACCTGTTATCCACAAGTTGATGTCCTCCTCGCAGAAAGCTGGAGGAGACAGAGGAGGGTGGTGAGGTGAGGATGGGGGAGCTGGGGTTGGTGATGGGACAAGAGCCCAGGGGCAGCCAGGCGGGACAAGGACGGAGCCCACTGACCGGCCACGCTGAGCGTCCTCAGCCTGAAGTCCATGCCGTAGAGGATGATGAAGCACATGCTGCAGTCCAGCTTGCGCGCGTCCTCGGGGTAGCGCTCGAAGTCCCGGGAGTTCTTCCCCAGGCGGATCTCCTTGATCTCCCGAATGTCGACTGTGGGGAGACAGGAGCGCGGGATTGTCCCCTGATGCCTTCACACACTGCCACCGTGGGCTCAGGCAGCAGGAGGTGGTGCTGCCAGGAGACCGTGGCCACCTCAGGAGCTTTGTCCCCGGGATGTGGCATCCCCATGGCACTGCCCGTTGCTGTGTGATGTTCCTGTGGGTGCTGCAGTCACGTTTCCTCCAGGAAGACGTGTCCCTGCTGCCACCCAGTGATGTGGCACTATATGTTCTTCATGGAACTGTGTCCCCAGAATGGAGCATCCCCATGGCACCGCCTGTTGGTGCATGACGGCCATGGTCAGTGATTCATGTCCCCAGGACAGGCTGTCCCTGCGGCACCGCTGCCCTTGCATGACAGAACCACGGGTGCCGTGGATGTCTGTCCTCCACAGACCCATGTCACCAGGACAGGATGTCCCTGCATCACTGCTGCCCTTGCATGGCAGCACCACAGGTGCTGGGCCCATGCGCCCTGCAGGAATCCGTGTGCCCAGCATGAGGTGTCCCTGCAGCACTGCCTCCATGTATACAGTTTCACCCTACTCCTATGTGTCCTCCACAGACTCATGTCCCCAGGATGTGACATCCCAGCAGTGCTGCCCACTGCTTTCCCAGCTTTGTGGGTGCCACGTGTCTTCCAAGTTCAGCCTGCCCCATCTCAACCAGCTCATCTCCAGCTGCTTCCCCTCCCCAGCTCTGGGACAGGCTGAGCTCATCTTTTAATTGAAGACATCTACCCAAAGGTGGCAATTTGGAGCTCCAGCAGCCTGGACCACAGGGTGGTTCTTTCCTGCCACGCTGCTCTCATTATCCCGCTATATAAAGCCCTGTCGGCAGCAGGAGGGTTGGGTTTCCGGACCGTGGTCTTCCTCACCACTACATTACCAGGGGACATTTCCAAGCCCTCCTTGGCTGAGTGGACACGTCCCACCAGGAGCAGCACAGTAATGTGATGAGATGATTAATAACAGCCAAAGCTGCTCTGGATACCAGGAGCATCACCCCTTTGGGCAGCTCCATGATCCAGAGTTGAACTGCCGGCACCGGAAAGGACCTTTGTATGGCCAAGAGTAGCCTGATCGCGGCGCCGAGGTATTGTCCTGCCAGGAAATGGGTCATTTCCTGGAGAACTTCCAGCCCAGCCGCGTTTCCGATGCTGCGGCGGTGGTGGGGAAGGGCTGCTGGTGCCTCCATTGTAGAATCATGGAATTGTTTCGGTGGGAAAAGACCTCTGAGATCATCTGAGAGCCATCAAATCAACATCACCATGGCCTTTAACCAGGTGTCCTGCAGTGCCACGTCCACATGTTTCTTGAACACCCTAATCCTAAATCCAGAGTCACAGATTCACAGAACTGCTTTGGTTGGAAAAGATCTCTATAACGATCTAAGAGCCATCAACCCAACACCACTGTGGCCACTAAACCAGGTCCTTCAGTGCCATGTCCACATCTTTCTTTAAACACCCTCAAGGGTGGTGACTTTACCCTCATCCCAAATTCAGAGCAAAGCTGGACAAAGAATATGGGATGGAGGAGGAAATTGGGCTGAAGCATGGAGGGAGGAGAGGAAAAGAGGAGTCTGGAGAACATTGGAGGCTTCAAACAGCCTGGATGACCACAAGCTGGATTTCATGGATCTGGGTGGAGTTTTAGCTGGCCTGAGGAGGTCTGCACCCTTGTACATGCTTTTATTTAGGAGCAGATCCTCCGAAACGAAACCTTGGTGGTGACTCTCTGCAGCTTCCATGGCTTGGAGCAAACCCTCTTTGGGACAAACAGGCAGTTACTTGGGGGGTAAAGAGGGGTTTGCTGGTTAAAAACCAGCTGCTTGTCCCCAGACCTGCCCATCCACAGGGTGACAGGGAAAAGCAAGAAGCCAGTGGCTACCAAGGTTCCACCACCAAGTCCCAATGTAGTCAGCCCCCAGCTCAACACCTTCACGATCCAGCCTGACATCTGGGTGCTGACAACTACCACAGAGTCATCAAATCATCAAATCGTTTGGGTTGGAAGGGACCTTTGAAGGCCATCTAGTGCAAACCCCCTGCAGTCAGCAGAGACATCTGCAACCAGAACAGGTTGCTCAGAGCCCCAGACAACCTGACCTGGAATGGTTCCAGGGATAGGACATCTCCCACCTCCCTGGCAAACTGGGCCAGGGTCTCACCATCCTCACAGTGAAGAATTTCTTTAGATCTTGTCTGAATCCCCTTCTTTTAGTTTTAATCCATCACCCCTTGTCCTGTCACAACAGGTCCCCAACAAAAGACTGTCCCCATCTTACAGACCCCCTTGAAGTCCTGAAAGGCCACCAGAAGGTTCTCTTTGGAGCCTGTTCTTTTCCAGGCTGAACAGCAACAACTCTCTCACCCTGGCCTCACAGCAGAGGTGCTCCAGCCCTCTAATCATTTTCCTGGTCTCCACTGGACCTGCCCAAGCAGGTCCTTCTTGTGTTGGGATCCCAGCACAGCAGGTGGGGTCTCAGTGGAGCACAGCAGAGGGACAGAATCTCCTCTCTCCACCTGCTGCCCATGCTGCTGGGGATCAGCCCAGGACACGGCTGGCTCTGGGCAGCTCATGTCCAGCCTTTCATCCACGAGCACCCGCAAGTCCTTCTCCTCAGGACAAACATCCCAGCCCCACAAAGAGCTGTAGGAAGAGGGAGCGGCACAGGGCTGCACAATGCACCACGGCCGGTGGCTTCCTGGAAACCACATCTGCAGCGGATTTGCAGCCATCATGTCACAACTATGTCTCCAAACTCCTCCCCGCATTGTCTCAGGGGTCCCGGGCGATTGAAAACACTCTGGAAGTTGGTTCCAGCTGTGAAAATCCCTTTTTTTGCCCCCTCCCTATTCTGATGCAAAGAAGCTTTGGTGCAAAGAAGCTTTGAAACAGTTGAGAGATGATGCAGGACCAGGTTCTGCCTGGTGGCTTTCAGGGAAGTTGAGAGCCTGGCAGCGTTCTTCATCCATGAGGAGAAAAACAAAGCAAAGCGTCTGGAGGGAATGGTTGTGCTGGGAAAACCCAGCTGTGATGGCACAAGTTATGTCCCCTCATCTTTACCATGGTCATCCTTTCTGTTGGGACATGTGACAGCTCAGATCCTCCTCTATGAGTGGATTCACAGATTCACAGAATGGTTTGGGTTTGAAGGGACCCTAAAAAATCACCTCACTCCAACCCCCTGCTATGGGCAGGGGCACCTACCACTAGACCAGGTTGCTCAAGCCTGGCCTTGAACACCTCCAAGAAGGGAGCATCTACCACCTCCCTGGGCAACCTGTTCCAGTGTCTCACCACCCTCAGGGCTACATATGGTGTTGAGAAGCTGATTTAAAGCCTGGAGGAAAAAATTTCTTCCTGGTCCAGCAGTGCTAAGCCCCACATGGATTTTGTCCTCCATGAACGGTCTCCTGTTTGGAGTTCAGGAGGCTGGAGGTGGGACCCCAATTACCCATCCTCATGGCAGAACACCACTCTGAAACACTCTTGAGTCTGCCAAGCTGCCTTCCCCCATTTACATTTCTTGGAGTTTTCCACCAGATTTCATCTTTGTGCTGGGGTCTGCTGAGGGTGATGAGTTGGAAACGCTCCACGATGAGGCTGATTTTGGAGGCAATGCTGCAGGTGAGCCCATCAGCACGGACACGCTTCCACTGGCTGCGTAATGAAGCGTCTCATTATCCTGCACCGGCCGAGACGGCCAGGCTCTGCCATCCTGCACCGGCTGAGACGGCCAGGCTCTGCCATCCTGCACCGGCCGAGACGGCCAGGCTCTGCCATCCCGCACCGGCCGAGACAGCCAGGCTCTGCCATCCTGCACCGGCCGAGACAGCCAGGCTCTGCCATCCTGCACTGGCCGAGACAGCCAGGCTCTGCCATCCTGCACTGTGAGACGGCCAGGCTCTGCCATCCTGCACCGGCCGAGACGGCCAGGCTCTGCCATCCCGCACCGGCCGAGACAGCCAGGCTCTGCTATCCTGCACTGTGAGACGGCCAGGCTCTGCCATCCTGCACCGGCCGAGATGGCCAGGCTCTGCCATCCTGCACCGGCCGAGACAGCCAGGCTCTGCTATCCTGCACTGTGAGACGGCCAGGCTCTGCCATCCCGCACCGGCCGAGACGGCCAGGCTCTGCCATCCTGCACTGGCTAAGACAGCCAGGCTCTGCCATCCCGCACCGGCCGAGACAGCCAGGCTCTGCCATCCCGCACCGGCCGAGACGGCCAGGCTCTGCCATCCTGCACTGGCCGAGACAGCCAGGCTCTGCCATCCTGCACTGTGAGACGGCCAGGCTCTGCCATCCTGCACCGGCCGAGACGGCCAGGCTCTGCCATCCCGCACCGGCCGAGACAGCCAGGCTCTGCCATCCTGCACTGGCCGAGATGGCCAGGCTCTGCCATCCCGCACCGGCCGAGACAGCCAGGCTCTGCCATCCCGCACCGGCTGAGACAGCCAGGCTCTGCGTCCTAGTCCTGCCAGCCCATAACAGAG
Source organism: Tricholaema leucomelas (assembly GCA_013400475.1). NCBI lineage: Eukaryota > Metazoa > Chordata > Aves > Piciformes > Lybiidae > Tricholaema lacrymosa > Tricholaema leucomelas. Next base: position 89,689 of record WAAF01012958.1, read on the forward strand.
ACATCAGAGCTGTCAGTTGTCCCCACTAATCCCTCCACAAGTGGGAGGTCTGGATGAAGAAGGGATTTGAAATGGTCTGGACAGGCGTGAGGTTGGACACAAGGCGGGAGCAAGACCCTGAGGATGATCCCAGCGCTTTCATATCATGGCTATGAGAGCACGTGAGAATGGAGCAGGGCTGGAGCAGGGGGTGAAGATGCTCCATCTTGCCACCAAGATGGTGGGATGGGTCCCATCCAAGGCTGAGTGGTGGGGCTGGATGGCAGGACTGTGCCATTTCCAGGGGGATGTCCTTGGAGGATGGTTGGCCATTTATTCCCATGGTGGGATTTGGGCTGTGACATGGGAGAAGCCAAAACAAAGGTGGGGAAACTGAGGCAGGACACCAGAAGCAACCTGAGACCCCAACCCAGCTCCTGAACGTGTTATTTCTTTAAGTGGAGAATGAGCTCTTCCACACAAAGACCTCTCCAAAATTGGATGCCCTTCCTCCTCTCGCCTATCTTTCCTCCTCTTCCTCCTCCCACACATCTGCTCCTGCACACAGCAGGTCCAGACAGGCAGGGATTCTGCTCGTGACAATGCTCATCTGCAGGTGCCACCCTCTTTCTCAGCTCAAAGCTTACCCATGGTTGTAAGCCTGGCTCAGAGTTGTCCCCTCTTCAGTGGGAGCTGAACCCTCCTGGGGATTTTGCACCATCTCATGCAAGACAAGTGGTGGGTGGTTATTTTTAGACGGGCAATTTTTAAGGACACCCCCCAAGATTCCGAGGGAAATGGCACCTGTCTCCTCTCAAACCTCCAAGATGGGCTTTGCCATCATCGAGGTGAGGTGATACCCCAAAACAGGGTTCCTCCTCACATGGGGATGTTGGCTGAGGTGATGGTACGGATCCACATCGCCCCAACCTCATGTTTTCATCCACTGGCTCTTTTGAGCATAATTTAAGGGGAGGCACAGGCCTTGAGGTAACGAGCACCAAGGCATGGACCTCTACTGATGACCAATGGTGGCAGTACGGCCCAACAGCCTACCCACAAAGAAGGGTGACTATGGAGGCTCCAGTGGCAGCATCTCCTGTGCTGGATGTCAAAGCCACCAAACTTTGCACTGACATCATTAACACATGTGGGGCAAGGCACAGCTGGCCAAGTTCTCTCTGGGCTGCATTGGGACAACACCATGTTCCACCTCATGCTGCTGCTTGCCCCAGCAACCTGATCTCCTCAGTTTTGGTTAAAAGCATCATGAGCAGGCAAAGTGGTAGCCACCTCCTTTATTTCCTTGCCAGGGAGGACTTCAACCCCCATGGATGAAATGGCAGCAGCTTGATCCCCACAGCAACTTATGGATCACATGAACTGGGATGGAGGAGCTGAGGGTTGCTCAGCCCAGCAGCTCCTACATTTATATCTCTGGGCACTCCACCATAGTTGGACATCCCACCACAGTAGGACATCCCACTACAATTTGCCATCCTGCTACAGCAAGACACTCCATCATGGACAAGCACCCCATCGTGGCCAGATTCCACCATATGCACCCCATTATGGTTGAACATCCTACCATCTCCAGGCCCCCCACTATAGCTGGACATCTTATCATGGCCAGGCACTCCACTGTATCTAGGCACCCCACCACAGCGGGCACCCTACCACAGCCAGTCAACTCATCACCACCAGGCACTTCACTGTGGATCCCACTACAGCCAGGAATTCCACCACAGCAGGACATCTCACCGTAGCAGGGCACCCCGTCACAGCCAGGCACCCCACGACCAGATACCCCACTACATATCACCATAGTAGGGCATCCAACCATAGCCAGACACCTCACAGCCAGTCATCCCAGTATGGTTGGGCATCCCAACACGTGCAGGCACCTCATAACCAGTCACCCCACCATGGTAGGGCACCCTACCACATCCATGTATCCCACCTCATTCAAGTATCCCACAGCCAGAAACTCCACCATAGGAGGACTTCCTAACATGGGTGACCCCAGCATGGTCAAGCATGCCAACACACCCAGGCACCATCTGACCACAGCAGGACTTCCTGCTGTGGCCAAGCACCCTGTGACCAGGCACCCCACCACAGCAGGACACCATATCACAGCAGGGCACTCCACAGCCAGTCACTCCAGCATGGTCAGACACCCCACAGCCAGTCACCCCACCACAGCAGAACTTAACAGCATGGCCAGGCACCCCACAGCCAGTCACCCCACCACAGCAGAACTTAACAGCATGGCCAGACACCCCACAGCCAGTCACCCCACCACAGCAGAACTTAACAGCATGGCCAGGCACCCCACAGCCAGTCACCCCACCACAGCAGAACTTAACAGCATGGCCAGGCACCCCACAGCCAGGCATCCTGCCATGGAAAGGGGACCCCACCACAGCCGGTCACCCCGCAGCCGGTCACCCCACCACAGCAGGACATCCCACCACGACCAGGAACTGCACAGCCAGGTACCCCCACCATAGGAGGACACCCCACCAGCCCCCCGCCGCCGCCGCCGATACTCACTGTCCCCCTCCACCTTCTCGGGCGTCCGGCTCCAGATGATCTGCCGGGTCTCCAACTTCACCTGGAAGGTCCTTCTCTCTGGCCTCTGCGACTTCTTCTGATAGAACAAGGTGAGGACAGTACCCATCTCCAGGCAGCGGAGAATCCTGCCCATGTCCCCTGCCTCCATCCTGCTGTCCTCCAGAAAGCCATTGACGCTGCTGAGCCTGGCCATGGACATCTTCAGTGCGCGGCCATCGCCCGGCGGAGCCGCAGAGCCGAGGTTGTCTCATGCAGGAGAGGACAAACCAAAGGGCTGAGAGCTCCCTGGGGATCTTCTCCGCTCGCCCCGGGCGGGGGTTTCCTCTACGGCCGACGTCTCCACCGCCGCTCCACGGCCACCACGTAGGCTTGGTGACAGCAGGGAGGGAAAGGGTGGGCTGGAGGTGCCGTGACCTTCTCGCCGAGCTTGAATCCGGCCCCGGCGTTGGCATCCAGCGATGGTGGCAGAAGACGCTGGGCAGCTCCGGTCGTGTTGGCCTTGTGGTTGAGAGCTAGGGGGGAGAAAAACCATCCGGCCGACGTAGGGAGATGGTGGAAACACCTTTGTGGGTGAAGAAGGTGGTCTGGGGAGCTGGGGAAAAAAGAAAAGGAAAAAAAAAGCCAAGTCACCCCCAAAGTGTCGGCGTGGAGCTGGCGGATCCCCACCCCCGGCCGCCGGGCCAAGCGGGGCCGGGGTTGGAACTGGGGAGCGACGATGGGGGTGTCGAGGGGGTTGTTCGGTCAAGCCGAGGAAGCGGTGAGAGATCCTGGTGGGAGAGGATGTGGGGTGGCGGAGAGTGGCGGTGGTGGATGAGAAGGAGGAGGAGGAGGTGGAGGAAGAGGAGGAGGAGGAGACGGAGGAGGAGGGGGCCTCCCAAGCAGCCGCCCGCCACTCCTCTCTCCTCCGCTGCTTCTTAATTTTCGGGCTGATGAAATGGACGCCCAGAGGAAACGGCAATCACACATGGCCGGAAAGGGATCAGAAAGGGATCGGGAAAAAAAATGCAGGATCTTGGAGAAAGGAAAAAAAAAAAAAATTAAAAAAAAAAAAAAATCCCAGCCATGGGGAGAAGCGGCGGAGGCTGACACCTAGAGGCGCTCCCGGCGGGCACCGGCTCCCCGAGCCGCAACCCCGGCTCCGCCGCCACCGCCGCCCCGGGGGGCACCGTGCCGTCGGCTTGTCTGGCTGGAAGAGCTGGCATAAAAAAGGGTTAAAGATAAGGAAAGTGGCTGCTGTGGATTTAACTCCTGCTTGTCCTCGCTGTGGCAGTGATCTGGGGCTGGAAGCTCCACGAGTCGCTGGTGTCAGGAGTTTTGTCCTGCCTCAAATGTGTGGGGAGAAAGGGGGTGGGGGCTGCAGTCAGGGGACAGAAACTCACCTGGAGAGAGGCGGGAAGGCAGCAGGAGACAGGGCTTGGTGTTGCAGCTTCTGTTTGGTCCCTCTGATAGGTGCTGGGTGGGCAAAGACCCACCAGTGCTGTGGGGCAGGTGGTGTGTGGAGAGATTTGGGGGAATCGTGGAGAAAGGAAAATCCAAACTCGGGAAACATCAGCTGAGAGTGAGATCTAGAGGAACTCAAGGTACCATCCGCTTGCACACCTGTGTGAATTTCAGCCCAGAGGGCTGAGGAGCAGTGATGACACCAGTGGAAGTGACAAATACGAACTCAAGGAAACCACCAGCGTCCCCAGTGCCGTGGTATGGGCTCTGCCTACACATCTTGATGCTCACGGATGTGAAAGGCTGCAAATCAAACCAGTTTGGACCTTCATCTCTTTAAAACATACCCAAAAACCAAACCAAACAAACCCCAAACAAACCATGGTGGCACTGGAACTTCAGAGCAAAGCATCTCGCTGAGGTTTTCTGGACCAGTCTCCAAAGGCTATTGCTGGGATGTTTGGCCCATGTGAATCCCATAAGGTGCAAGAAGGCCAAGAGCAAGGTCCTCATGGGCTAGGGGACAGACTGGGAGATGAAGGGCTGGAGAGCAGCCTGTGGAGAAGGAACTGGGGATGCTGCTGGGTGAAAAGCTGGAGATGAGCAGGCACTGTGCACTGCCAGCTCAGAGCCAGCCGTGCCCTGAGCTGTTCCCCGGCAGCATGGGCAGCAGATGGAGGGAGGGGATTCTGCCCTGCTGCTGCACTCTGCCGAGACCCCATCTGCAGTGCTGGGGTCAGCTCTGGAGCCCTCAGCACAGCAGACATGGACCTATTGGAGAGGGCCAGAGGAGGCCACAGTAGTGATGGGGGGGATGTAATGTTGTGTGGACAGGCTGGAATTATAGAATCATAGAATGGTTTAGGTTAGAAGGGACCTTAAGGATCACCCAGCTGCAAGCCCCTGACATAGAGGCTTGGTTGCCCACCACTAGAGCAGGTTGCCCAAGGCCTCATCCAGCCTGGCCTTAAATGTCTCCAGGGAGGAAGCATCCACGACCTCCCTGGGCAACCTGTGCCAGTGTCTCACCACCCTCACTGTAAAGAACTTCCTCCTAACATCCAGTCTAAATCTCCCCTCTTCCAGCTTAAACCCATTCCCCCTCGTTCTGACATTACTAGACCGTGTAAATAGTCCCTCCCCAGCTTTCCTGTAGGCTCCCTTCAGATACTGGAAAGCCACTCTAAGGTCTCCTCGAAGCCTTCTCTTCTCCAGGCTGAAGAGCCCCAACTCTCTCAGCCTGTCCTCATAGCAGAGCTGCTCCAGCCCTCTGATCATCTTCATGGCTCTCCTCTGGACTCGCTCCAGCAGTTCCATATCCTTCTTGTGTTAGGGGCTCCAGAACTGCACACAGTACTGCAGGTGGGGTCTGACGAGAGCAGAGTAAAGGGGGAGAATCACCTCCCTTGCCCTGCTGGCCACACTGCTCTTGATGCAGCCCAGCACACCATAGCTGTCTGGGCTGCATGTGCACACTGCCGGCTCATTTGTTCATCCTGGAGAAGGCTCCAGGGAGACCTTCTGATGGCCTTTTAATATTTGAAGGAGGTTAGGAGGTTGGTAAGATTGGGACAGTCTTTTATCAGGGACTTGTTGTGACGGGACAAGGGGTGATGGTTTGAAACTAAAAGGGAGATCTATACTTGATATAAGGAAGATATCCCTTACTAGGAGGGCAGTGGGACACTGGCCTAGGTTGCCCAGAGAGGTGGGAGATGCCTCATACCTGGAACCATTGAAGGTCAGGTTGTCCAGGGCTCTGAGCAACTCGCATCTCATTCCCAGTGTTCCTCCTGACTGCAGGGGGGTGGACTAGATGACCATTAAAGGTATCTTCCAACCCAGACCATTCTGTGATTGTGACTCCAGTGAGGCTGGGTGTTCAGGGAGCAGTTTTATGTCACCCAACAGTGGCTCAGTGAGGGCTGAAACTCTGAGGCTTTTACCTCCATGAGGACTGGCCCCATGCTAAGGGTATTGATTGGAGAGCAGGGAGAGGTTGTCACAGTGAGGGTGGTGAGACATTGAAACAGGTTGCTCAGGGAGACTGTGGGTGCCCCCTTCCTGAAGGTGTTCAAGGCCAGGCTAGATGAGGCCTTGGGCAACCTGGTTTAGTGGAAGGTGTCCCTCCCAGGGCAGGGTGGTTGGAACTAGATGATCTTCAAGGTCCCTTCCAACTCAAACTTTTCTGTGAATCTCTGAATCTTTGCACTGGCTCTTTCCCAAATCATGAAGGGACAGATGGAGTCGCAATGAGATCCTGAAGGATTTATTTTTCTTCTTTCATTATCCATGAATTGACTTCTGTTTTCCTTCTTCTCTGGAGCAGAACCAGCTTTTGTTGAACACAATAAAGATGCTGAGATACTGGCTTCTTGTGTTTATATTTTCCATTTCCAGGCAAATCCCATTTTGGATGCCCCCCTGCCCCCAGCTAAACACGAGTTTGGGAACTCGCAGCAAGCGGCGGTGGACTGAGGATCAGAACAGAAGATTGTTTTCACACAGGGGATTTAACAGCCTGGGGTTGGCTTCTGATGTCCATCCAGAGCGCGCGGGCGGAGAAGGAATGCTCTGTTTGCAGCCTGAAATGGGCTCCCTGGTTTAATTTTAGCAGCTCCAGAGCAAAGCTTTAAGCAAGGCATCACCAAAGCAAAGCATCCTACGAAGGCTGGAAGGGACAGAAGAACTGGTGCCTCCTGCTCACCTGCCCCACCAAGCTGGTGATAATAAGTACCCAAAGTCCATGTGTTCCTCTTAAAAACCCTGATGTGACCCATCTGTGTGGGTTAGAGGAGGTGTTGGGATATGGTAGAGCTGCTGGGAGGGCAGAGTGGTGCTCACCATTTACAGTGGGAGTGGTGAGACACTGGAACAGGTTGCCCAGGGACGTTATGGATGTCCCCTCCCTGGAGATGTTCAAGACCAGGTTGGACAAGTCCTTCAGCAGCTTGGTCTAGTGGAAGGTGTCTCTGCACATGACAGTGGGGTTGAAACTAGATGATCTTTAAGGTGTCTTCCAACCCAACTCATTCTGTGATTCTGTGGACAAGAGAAAAGCCATGAACCCAAAGGGTATTTGTTTGGCAAGAACAAAACTCCACCAGGAGGTGCCAGCAAACTCCCAACAAAATACTGAGGAGCTTCAGAGAGTGCAATTTATGTGTGTGGCAGGAAATATTCATCTCAGGAGGAATCAAGCAAGTTTAATATCCTCTGTGCCTTTCCATGCTTGATAGTTGATAGGGGTTGTTCCCATGTCCTCAGCACTGGTGAGGCTACACCTTGAATCCTGGGTTCAGTTTTGGTCCCCTCACTCCAAGAGGGACATTGAGGTGCTGTAGCGGATCTGGAGAAGTGAAGGAAAGCTGGTGAAGGGTCAGGAGAAGAAGGAGAAGAGTCTGAAGAACTTGTGAGGAGTAGCTGAAGGAATTGGGGTTGTTCAGCCTGGAGAATGTGGGGGGAACCTTCTGGCTGTCTACAACTCCCTGTAAGGAGTTTGGAGAGCCAGTGAAGATTGGTCTCTTCTCCCTGTTAAGAAGTGATAGAACTATTAAGAAGTAATGAGGAAATGGTCTCAAGTTGTGCCAGTGGAGGTTTAGTTTGGACATGAAGAATAATTTCTTCATGGGAAGAGTTGTCAGTCCCTGGCCCAGGCTGCCCGGGGCAGTGATGGAGTTGCCATCCTGGAGGGCTTTCGAAGCCATGTAGATGTGGTGCTGAGGGCCATGGTTTAGTGCTGACGTGGCAGTGCTGGGTTAACTGTTGGACGTGATGATCTTAAGGTCTCTTCCAACCAAATGGGTTCTATGATTCTACGACTCTGTAGTTACTGCTGGACATGAAAATCAACCTCTGGTTTGCTCACTGCCCTCTGATGTCCTATCAGGTCACCGCTGCCCACAGAGCTCCCAGGAAAGCATCTAGATGAAAACAAACCCAGAAACGTCTCAACATTTCACCACCTTCCTGAGCATCCTTTCCTCCTCACCAGGGCTTGTGGAGAAATAGCCGATGCCTTTTTTTTCCCCTCAACAGCTGCTGTAAGATCCAGCAGATGCCACCACTCAGTCACTAATTCACAAGTCAAGGTCTGGGGAGAAGGGATCTTTCCCCCTCTTTGATGGTGATGTGAAACTCCCAAATCCTCATTGTCTTGGCAGGACTTGCAAATGCTTTTATCACTGAGCTCCTGAGCAGCAGGTCAGGCAATGTGGGGGTGTTGAAATAGCAGCCAGTGTTGCAATGGTGTTGGCAGGTGTGGATCTCCAGCTGGGTATGCTCTCCAGCCAACTCCACCAAACAACCTTGGTCAGCAGAGCAGGTTGAAGAGGCAAACTGTGCTTCTAACTGAAACATCCACAGATGTCAATGTATGGATTTCCTTCACCACCTTTCCAAGCAGGGAACCGTCCAATGCCCAAGCACTTCAGGAGCAAAGTCCTCTGCATGGTCAACAGTATTTACAGTGTTTTATTCCAGGCTTCTGCCCCAGAGCAGTTTAGGTTTGACTTGAGGAAAAATTTCTTTCCTGCAAGAGTGGTCAGGCATTAGAACAGGCTATCCAAGTCAGTGCTGAAGTCACCATCCCTGGAGGTGTTTGAAAGATGTGGTGAGGAAGGATGTGGTTTGGAAGGATGTGGTTTAGTGGCAGCAGCGTGGCAGTAGTATGGTATTGTGAGCTCTAGGTGAGCAGCTGGACTTGGTGACCTCAAGGGCTTCTTCCCACCTCAATGGTTCTAGGAGATTCTGTGAAAATAATCACCCCAGCTAGGAATGGCAGTGACGTGGGAGCACACAGATCACCGCTCTGAGTTCTCCAGAGAGGTCTGGGTGCAGCTCCTGCACCAGCAGTGAGACCGCAGGCAAGGAGGGCTGACAAAAGAGACAAGACAGCAGAAAAGTAGTGCCCATTTGATAAACGACAGCAGCTTTCCCTTTAGGATCATGCAGCACTTTCTTTTCCTCTCTGTTTTCCATCTAACCCGGGAGATATCTCCTTCCCTTGAGCCCTGCGCTCCTGAGTCTTGCTATTATCAGCAAAAATGTGATTTTAGAGGGTTTTTTTGCCCTTGGGAAGCAGTTTTTTTTCTCTCTCTCAAGTTAGAACAGCAAAAAGTTATTGGAGAAGAAACTTTCTTCACTATTAAAGAGCTGCTGAAGCTCCTCTTGCTGCTGGAGGCTGAGCACGTCCATGAGTTTTGAGTATGCTCTGAATTCCAGCAGCACACAGAGCCCAAGATGGTGTCAAGAAGGGCTGAGACTCACAAGCTGGTGCTCCAAACGGGTTAAAAATAGAAGTGGGACACAAAAAGGGCACAAATGATGGTCCTGGGTGATGAGCCTGGAAGAAAATATTGCCCAACTGCTTAAGCATGTGTCAAGGAGTAGGGTCGGGTTGGCCACTAGATGACCAGAGCATTTCTGTTCTAGCTCAGACCAGGACATCATGGGCAAGGTGGCCTTACTTGCATGTGATTGCATCTACGTCAGGTCTCCACTGCTTGGGAGAGTTGTGGAGCTGCAGGACATTGGGTGCAACCTCCTTGGAGCTGAAGTTCAGTCCTCTAGCTCCACTCAAACAGCTAAGTGCACTTGTTTTGGGCTCTGGTTCTTAGGGTGATTAGAAGTGTCTACTTAGTTTCAAGAGTAAAGGTCATCTTCTTGCATCTTGCACCTTGCCAAATTTGAGTTTGGGCAACCCCCAGTATCAGCACAGGCTGGAGATGAAGGGCTGGAGAGCAGCGCTTTGGAGAAGGACTTGGGGGTGCTGGTGAGTGAAAAGCTGGAGATGAGCAAGCACTGAGCACTGCCAGCCCAGAGCCAGCCCTGCCTTGGGCTGATCCCCAGCAGTGTGAGCAGCAGAGGGAGGGAGGGGTTTCTGCCCCTTTGCTGCACTCTGCTGAGACCCCACCTGCAGTGCTGGGGCCAGCTCTGGAGCCCTCAGCACAGCAGAGACATGAACCTATTGGAGCAGGGCCAGAGGAGGCCACAGCAATCATCAGAGAGCTGGAAACCTTCTGCTGTGAGGTCAGGCTGGGAGAATTGGGATTGTTCGTCCTGGAGAAGAGAAGGCTCCAGGGAGACCTTCTGGTGGCCATTCAGTAGTTGAAGGAGGACTATGAGTTGGGGACAGTCTTTTTAGCAGGGCCTGTTTGGTGGGCCTGGATGGTTTGAAACTAAAAGAAGGAAATTTAGACAACATTAAAGTAAAAGGTTCATTATTATGAGAGTGGTGAAACCCTGTCTCAGGTTGCTCAGAGAGGTGGAAGATGATCTATCTCTAAAAGCACTCCAGTTTGTTTGGGACTCTGAGCAACCTGCTGGAGTTGCAAATGTCCCTCCTGACTGCAGTGGGGTTGGACGGCATGACCTTCAAGGCTCCCTTCCAATGCAAACCACCCTGTGATTCTATGATCCTCCTCTGATGCTCCATGGGCCTTCCTTGATTGCTCACCACAAGAAGAGCTGTGCTGGAGTCAGACCATCCAGTAGAGCAGGGATACCATTTGAAGCATGAACTGGGCACTGTGAGGAGCATCTTGCCTTGTGGCAAGCTGTCCTTGCCTGTATCTCCCCTGAGATGTGTGCAGAGGGTAAAGGAGAGACAAAGATGCTGTCATTCAGCAGCTTCACCACTTGATGTTTGTTGCAAGCCACACACCTAAGAGGTTCAAGAGTTAACGGTGCAGGTTCTTTGTTGGTAGTGCCACACAAGTGTGGCACTCCTTTGTGAGAGTCTAATTTAATTAAAAACCCAGTAAAAGGCAAGTGCAGGTTTTTGATGCTGTGCTGGCAGGGTGAGAAAATGCCTCAGGGAGACTAAAACATGTGAAAGGAATTAAATTGTCTTGTTCAGCCCAAAATAAACACGGAGCTAATCCCTCTAATGGCCTTCAACAGCCCCCAGAATGATGGATCCAGTAACAAGGCTGCGACAGGACCTGATTAAGCCACTCATACATTTCAAGTTACGGCCTTGCCAGCTTTGGTTTCATCTGGAGTCTCTTGGTGGCTTGCTGAGACAAGGTAAACCACCCAACTTCATCTCTGCACCACCAGATTGAAGAGACCTGATGGCGGGCTGAGTGGAGGCACTGGTGTTTTTCCTGCCTGTTCCTATGAGTGGGTTTAGAAGGCACAGGGATCTCCTGGGATCCACAGATCTTCCAGCACTGCCTGGGACCTGTTTGTAGGAGCTCCTTGTCCAAGCCAGCAGAGTGATTCTTCTCACACAGGGCGCCTGTGAGTCTCAGAGCATTGCATGAAGCTTCTGGGGAGGATCGAGAGGTTACCTGGGGAGGATGGGAAGCTTTAAAGGAAGCTTTAAAGCAAGGTATTCACCATGGAGGTGGTGAGGCACTGGATAGGCTTGCTAGAGAGGTTTTGAAGGCTCCAACCCTGGAAATGTTCAAAGCCAGGTTGAATGGGGCTTTGAGCAACCTATTCTAATAGGGGGCAGGGGGGGTTGGAACTAGATGATTTCTTTAAAGGCCTTTCCAACCCACACCATTTCGTGGTTCTGTGATTGTAAGTGTGCTCCTGAGGGGGTCAAGGTGTGTTGAACCCTGCCAGGAGCTCTAATGTGGGTGATCGTCTCATTTGTTTTAAACCTCTGTTTCTACAGCCTTATCAGCTCCACGACTGTCCAAATTGTTAGTGGTTGTGTCCTAAATCCTCTTGCTGAAGCATTATGAAGAAGAGTCTGGAGGTAGATTCCCCAGAAAGGTCATGAGATACCCAGAGATTGCCCAGGAAGGTCGTGGGATACCCAGAGATGGCTCAGGGAGGTCATGGATGCTCCCTCCCTGGAGGTGTTCAAGGCCAGGTTGGATGAGGCCTTGAGGAACTGGGTAGGGATGGTGTTCCTGGCAGGGAAGGTGTCCCTGCCCAGGCAGGGAGGGCGGAACTAGGTGATCTTGAAGGTCCCTTACAGCCCAACCCATCCCATGAATCCATGGATGCCCAATTCCTGCGCCAATGCTCGTACAGCCGTGGCAAGGACTGCTGAGCTGTGGATTGGGAAGCTGGAATTTAGGCTGAGGAAGCCACGACATTGCTCAGCCTCCAGCAGCAAGAGGAGCTTGGTGGCTATTTAATGTCCTGTCCCCCCCTCCCCATACTTTGCTTTTTCTAGTTAGATATTTTGGGGCAGATTGGCAAAAGAAGCCTCTCTGCTTTTAGCTTGCTCCTTCCCAAATCTGGGCTTTGTGGGAGTGCTGGATCCATGGCTTCCCTACGTTAAAAATTAGCTTTTCTTCTGCGTGCTTTGACTTAATTTTAATTCAGAGCAGCTCTCTCTGGCTCATTTATGCAAACCACTCAAATCTTTGTGCCAGCACAAGGGAGGGAACGAGCAGCTGGGAGCGGAGGAGGATTCTTTTTGGCAGAAGTGCCAATTTCTGGCAGTTTAAAGAGGTTACAAAATCCGGGGTGGGGCTTCTGGGATCTATTGATCTGAGGCCACCCAAAGGGAAGAGATCTGCCATCTCTGCCCGCCTTGTCCCCCAGCCTGTTCTTTGAAGTGCAGGATTTTGCAATGAGAGAGGATATGAGGGTTAGGTGGGGGGTTTCGGTTTGGTTTGGTTTTTTTGAGTCTTAGGGCTTGAGAGGGGAGCTAATAAGGCCTACACCTGCTTTGTGTTTTGAAGCCTGTGCTACCATCCATACAAAGTGGTTTATTCCTCTGGGCTGGCTCTTCCCCACCTTCCACCTCCAAGCTGCTTTAAAAGGCTACTGTCCCGTCGTAAATAATTGACTGAATCTACCTTGGCAGGCAGGCAAATCGTGAGGCGGCCCCAGGGGCATCGCCTGCTCAGCGCTGGCACAGGCAGGACTCCCCTGACTGCCATGGCAAGTGAGGTGTCCCAGGGGACAGCTTCTGGTTCGGGTGGCTCGAGGCTGATATCCATTGCTTTTAGGAAGCTCTCATCACGGGAGTGTTAAGGAGGAGATTGGGCTGTGCTGGGACAGCTCCTCGGCCTTTTGGCTAAGGCCAAGTGTATGTAGTGTAGTGTGTAGCTTCTTGGCTCAGCCTTGCTTCCCTCGCACCCCCGACTGTTTCAAGGAGCCTCGGTGTTTAAGCTCCTTTGCAGACGTGAGGTTCTGTGGCAGCTTTGTTTAAAGTTATGGATTTTTTTCCCCTTAGGGAAGGATGAAATTATTCAGAAACCAAACTCCTTCAGGATTAAAGTCCATAGGAATTATGTTCTCTTGTTTGGATGGATACCCTTCACGGGTGCTGCTGATAGGTGCTGCTAACATGGGGACATCTGACTTTCAGGAATCATAGAATCATGGAATTGTTGAGGGTGGAGAAGACCTTTAAGATCATCAAGTCCAGTTGATACCCCAGCACAGGGTACCAAGTCCAAAGCCACCTCTAGACCGTGTCCCTCAGCATCACATCTGCGCAGGTTTTCAATCCCTCCAAGGCTAGGCACACCAGCACTTTCCTGAACACTAGTTCCAGGGGTACATCTCAGGCCAAAGAAAGTCTTTTCAGGGGGTAGAGACTTAGATCAGACCAAAGAAAATCACCTCCTGTGCTCAGTTTGCTTCTGGTGTCTGGGAGAAATTGAGAAAAAGTGTGTGGGGGACATGAACTGCTCTGAGAGTTGCCCATGAAACGTGTCACAAAACATGAGTTGAAGAGCCACTTAACTCCTTTTCTTGCTTAATTAGAAGGTACAAACTTTAATTAACCTTTGCAGCTTCAGGACTGGTTCATCTGCAAAACATTTCAAATGATTAAGTATGAGAAATAAGGACTCGCAAGGCTGATTTGTGAAATTAGATGTGGTGGCTGGAGATGCTGGTCCTGTGGGGCCATCAGGAAATCCTTCTGCTCACACCTGCAGGCATAGGCTGGGGGAGTGGTGGTAGGCTATGGGCAGGCACTGGTGATGGGAGAGGGCAGAGATGGGCAAGGGACAGGGAATGGGGACAGGATGGCTGGATGAGACTGGGCAGGGAACAGAGGATGGAGACTGTTGGACCAGGCTGAGATGGAGACAAGAGATGCAGACAGGTTGATCAGGCTGGGCTGGGGACAGGGTGTGGGCACAGCTGGACCAGGCTCATCCCAGACAAGAGACAGCTGAGATAGCCCATACTTAGGGACAGATGATGGAAACAGCTGCACCAGGCTAAACTGGGGACAAGAAACAGGACAGCTCAGACTGGGGAGAGATCACAGGGACAGCCAGGCTAGGCTGTACTGGGTACAAAAGACAGCTGGGATAGTCTAGGCTAGGGACGAGGGCTGGGGACAGCTGGAGCAGACAAGTATGAGGACAAGGCATGGCTGGATGAAGCTGGGCTGGGTACAGGTGATGAGGACTGTCAGACCAGACTAGGCTGGGGACAGGGTGTGGGGAACAACTAGACTGGGCTAGTCTAGGGGCAGGGAACAGCCATGATAGCCCAGACAGGGCCTGAGGACAGCTGCACAGGCAGAGGACAGGAAATGGGAACAGGAAACGGGGACAGCTGGAGCTGGCTGAGCAAGGGACAGAGGCTGGGGACAGAGCGGGACAAAGGCGGAGAGAGCCAGAGCCAGAGCCAGAGCCAGAGCCAGATCCGGAAGCGGCCAGGCGCAGCGCTGTGGATTCGGCCCCGGCCCAGGCCCAGGCCCAGGCCCAGGCCCAGGCCCAGGCCCAGGCCCGGGCTCAGGCTCCACTAGGGCGAGCAGGCCTCAAGCGCCGCCGTTGCTGAGCAACAGACGCCACGCGGCAGGTGCAGGAGCGCGACCACGTGACCGCTGGCCTGTGCCGTCGCGGTGTGGTGACGTTGGCGGATGCGGGCGGTGACGCGGAGCCGTTGCTGGGATGGAGGAGAGGGAGAGGCTATGGCGGCAGATCCGCCTGCTACAGGGTATGGCTCGGCCGGGCAGCGGCTGCTGCTGCAAGGGAACCACAGGGGTCTGTGGACGAGGGGAATGGGTTTTGAGGGGGGCTCCGGGGTCCTGGGCGTCAGGGGCGGGCTGTGAGGGGAGCCGGAGGTCTGGGGAGGTGGCGCTTGAGGAGGATTGCGAGTGGAACACAGATCAGGGAGGGAGAAAGGGGGGGATGCGAGTGACCCTGGAAACCCGGGGCGGGGATGTGAGTGACCTCGGAGACCTCGGGTGATGGTGGGACATCCCCAGCGTATGAGAGGGTGAAAGACGCGTTATGAAGGGACCCCAGATTCCGAGGAGGGGCTCCTAGGGTGTTCCAGAATCTGAGAGGGGGTGAGGTGGCCTGCGGGGGCACTGAGAAGGGGGAGGCGGGAAGGGAGACCCAGGAGTCAATGCGAGGGAAAAGTAGGTGGTGAGGGGCTACCTGGGAGTCGTGAGAGTGTCGAGAGGATTTGAGGTTCCCCTTGTGAGGGTAAGTCTCATGGTATTGGTCCATGCAGGTCCTGCAAGCCTCCTGGCTGGTGGGGGGAAGAGATGTCCCCTGCTCCACATCCCCTAGGGCTGGTGACACAGGGGTGGGATATGTCCCATGGCAGAGGAGTGTGGTGGGGGATGTTTTCCATGCTCTTTCCTAGCTCTGGGCAGCTTCAGTGCAGCTGCTTAGCACCACTGCCTCTCTTTATAGGCCTCAAGGTGATTTTTTCTCATAAGGAAGGCCACAAACTCCACTGGATGAGGCATTGAGCAACTTCGTATAGTGGGAGGTGCCTTGCCCATGGCACAGAGGTTGGAACCAGATAAACTCTGAGGTCCTTTCCAACTCAAGCCATTCTATAATTAACAGCCACTGTCTTCTCCTCAGGTCTCATCAACGACCATAAGAACACCCATGGGGACGCACCGCGGCCACCTCCGTCTGCACCTGTACGATGGACCAATCCTCGCCAACCTTCCTTCACCAGGAGGGGGACGTTTTCCACCAGGTATCCCCAGCAAGCTCCCAGGGATTTCCCACCCCAGCAGAGTCACTCTTGGAGAAAAAAATATTCCCTTGTCAACCATCCACCAGGATCAGTGTGTGATGGTGGAAGCGCCAGCACCTCTCAGGTGTTTGGAAGCTTTGGGAACAGCCAAGCACCTGAGCTGCCAGAATCCTCATCTCCGGAGAGACACGTGGACTTAACCATGGATGGCAACATCGTTGTGGGGATCCAGCTGCCACAGAGGGCTGGTCCTTTTGTGAAGACAGAAGATTTTGGTGAAGTGGGCTCTTACTGTGAGTTTTCTGGGCTGCAGACAGTGGTCGGTGCCACAGCTGACAGTAGAAACATGCCACAGTCTCTGTCCAGGAGCCAGCCTGAGGAGAGAAGACCTTCTCTCTCCATTTCCTTCAGTTCCTCTCACCGCTTCGTGAGTTCAACACATGTGAGCCTGTTGGAGAAGCCTCGGAAGGTTCAGCTGTCTGGTGACAGCTCCTTTGACGCCTGTGGAAGCAGCAGTGAAAACGCCGTTGCACTGAAATCGGAGCCACAGCAGCACCCTTTGGTCTTGCCAGGTCACGATCTGCCTTCTCGGCACCTGGGCAGGAGGAAGGCAGAACCTCCAGCCTCTGGTCAGCCCAGTTGTGAGCAGGGCTGGGGTGATTTCAGAGAACCAAAGCTCTTTGGGACTGGTGAGATGGGCTCTAGAGATCCTCAGGCTGCCAGATTGGTGGTCGGGATGACACCAACTAAGAGCAGGTTTTCTGTAGCCCCCAAAGCCCCCAATCTCCAAAGAGCTGCCTCAGCATCCCTCTCCGGCAAATCCCCAAAGTTCAGGAAAACTAATTACACCTGGGTTGCCAACCCTGGGAAGTGCTCTCGTGCTGTGAAGAGATGGGCCAGCCCTAGAGCTTTGGAAAGCACAAAGAAGGTTGTTGTTGGAGCTGACAGAGGTGCTAAGGCAACACCAAAAGCAGATCTGGGGACAAAGCTGAAGAAATCGGGGCTGCAGACCAAAGTGGGTGTTTCTCCCAGCAAATACAAGTGGAAAGCCTCCAGCCTGCAGACCTCACCCTCCACCTCCAAGTCTGCGTTCAGGTGGAGATCTGAGGATCAGAAGAAGCCTCCAGCTCCCAGCCTCTCCCGAGCTGGGGCTGCTCCACCGCCTCCCAGCACTGCAGCTGGTGGTCTTGGTGAGCCCAAGTCCTTTGGTGATGCCACACTCTCCAGTTACAAAGTGAAGAGTCGGACCAAAATCATCAAGAGGAAAGGGAACTCGGGGTAAGTTGATTGGTGTTTTCAGTGTCCTCTCATTGCTGGCCATGTTTTGTGTCCTGTCACCTAAGTCATGGCTAGAAGTGAAATTCATAGTGATAGAATGGTAGAATGGTCTGGATTGGAAGTGACCTCCATATGTCAACCAGGCCAACCCCCTCTGCAGTCAGCAGGGGCATCCTCAACTAGATCAGGCTTCCCAGAGCCCTGTTGAGCCTCACCTTGAGTTTCTCCAGGGATGGGGCCTCAACCACCTACCTCCCTGGACAACCTGTTCCAGTGTTCCACTACCCTTGTGGTAAAGAACTTGTTCTGAGGGTTGTTGTGTTCTGGAGGAAATATGTACCTTTGTCTTTACAAGTGTGGTGACTTTGTTTTGTCTGGAGGCCACTTTCCAGGATTAGAAGGTCTCAAGCCTTAATTGTTTGACCAGTTGTGTAACTCTGGACTTCAGCCTTTCAAACAGAGCTTGGTTTTCTTCTCTCCCATCCCTGTTCTCCAAAGATTTTGCTGCAGCACTGATGAGACTCCTCCCTGACCTGAATAACAGCAAATGTTCAAAGGGAAGGAAGAAGTTGTTTTGGTTGCTTTTCACACTCCACCACCTCACCGTGTTGGGGGTTGGGGAAAGAAGAAGTGGCTTGAATTGCTGGAGAAAGTATGGACCTTGGTGACCCACCTTCCATCTCGGCTCTGGGCAGAGGGTCCAAGTGTGTTTTGGTCACCTCTTTACTGTCTGCTGACTTTATGGTGTTCTCTTTCACAGTTCCCCGACAGATAAGAAGAACATCTCTCCCACCACGTCTCTGAAAGGTCACTTCCACCTCAGGAAGAAAAACTCCTTGAAGGGAAAGACTTCTGCAACACCGAAACGCTCCTCACCCAAGGGCCTGGTGCAGATCACCAAGCACAGGCTCTGCAGGCTGCCAGCCACCAGGATGCAGGTCTCCACCAAGGAAGGTAGGAACAACCAGCCCATGGTGCTTGTTGGCTGTGTGCTGGGAGACACTTGGATTTGGAAATGGTTTTCTACGTCCTGCAGGAGATGAATCTGTTGTTGATGGTCAGGGAGGAAACACTGAGGAGAAGTTTGGTTGGAGCAAGGCTTCTACCTTACTCCTGAGCTGTCCTGTGCTTGGTCATGTCAATTTTAGAGCTCTTGCTTGGTTTTATGGTGGTTTAAGTGGACCTGCTTAAGGAAGGAAGAGGATGGCAGAGGTGGGAGTATATCTCTAAGACAAATCTCTCTTGTGACACCAGACGAGAGCTTGTGTGTGCCATGAGATGTTCCTCTAGCACCTGCAGACCTTCCTAATGGACCCACATTCCTGTGCAGCATCTGCAGGTGTCAACCACTATAGTTAGACAAATGTGGGATCCATCATGTTTGTGAACTGATTTGCTGTGTCCATGTCCTGCTGGCTTGGCTTGGCAGCAGTCAGAGCAGAAACTGGCAGGATTCGGTGCTTTGGCAGGTGGGAGAGGCAGGGACAAGGAGAATCAGATGTGCCTTTGATGTTGCCTTGCTCCATTTTTGAATGTCAACAGACTCTTTGGTGTCTGGAGAGGTGTAAGGAGAAGCTTTTTGAGGATGCTGGAGCAGGCTGCCCAGAGAGGTTCTGCAGAACTTTAGCATGGGACTTGGACTGGATGGTCTCCAGAGGAAAGTGGTCTAGCATTGGTGTCCATGCACCTGCAGCTCCGGTGGACTCCTTTAGGCTGTTTTTCTCCTCCCCAGGGAGGCAGACAGGAAGTCGTTTCTGCCACTGCTTTGTCCAGCCTCTGCACAGTGCTGAATGAAACATCTTTCTGCTAGGAGGACGTTGTGCAGTTGAGATCTCTTTCCAGGTTTGTTGTCCCTTGACGTAGGGACTGTGAGGACTTGGCTGTGTGTCCTCTTGTGGAGATGTTCTCCATGGCACAGCGCAGTGATGGAAGTTGGGCAGTTTTTGTCATCTTTACCTCACTTCCAGGCTGTCTCCTGGTTGCTGATACATGGAGTGCTCAGTGCTGACATCACACAAGCAGCCGATTGCTGGTGATCCAGGCTCTGTTGTACCATCATCCAGGGCATCCCAGAGGGCTTGGTTTCTTCCTTCTTGTACTGCTGGCAGCTGCTGGGCAATGCATGGCTGCTTTCCTTCTTCACTAAGCAGAGAAATTCAGTATGACAGTTCTGAAATGAATTTTGGCAGGGTTGGTGCTGTCTGCTGGGCACTGGCTGTGCTTGACGACCACCAAGGTGCCTGCCCTATACACTTCTGCTTTTAACTTCCTTGAAGAAGCAGCATCCTTGAGATGGAGGCCAAACAGTCAACTCTAGCAGAGCATGACCCTTCATAACTAGCTGTGGGTTTGGTTCCTTAGAGTAGAATTGAAGTTTTTAGGTTTGAATCCTTGGGACCTGGAGACTTTGCCTGGAGAAGGTTCAGTCTGAGGTGGTGTATTTTTGTTGCTGTTATCCTAGGTGTATCCTTGGGTACATCAAGAAGAGTGTGACAGTGGCTTGAGGGAAGTTTGTCTTTCCCTTTACTCTGTCATGGTGAGGCCATAACTCAAGTCCTGGGTTCAGTTCTGGGCTTCAGGATTTGCTGCAGGAGATAGAGAAAAGGGCTACAAAGATGTTGAGGGGACTGGAACGTCTCTCTACTGAGGAAAAACTGAGAGGACTAGGGCTTTTTAGTCTAGAGAAGAGAAGACTGGGGAGAGATCTCATCGATGCTGATCAATACTTAAAGGGTCAGTGTCAGGAGGATGGGATCAGGCTTTTCTCAGTGGTGCCCAGTGACAGGAGGAGGGATAACAGCCACAAACTTGAACACAAGAAATTCTATCTAAAGATGAGGAGGAACTTCTTTAATTTAAGGGTGACACAACAGTGGAGCAGGCTGCCCAGACTGAATCTGTTTCACTGGAGACATTCAGTAACCCACCTGGACACATTCCTCTGTGATATTTTTTTTTCTCTAGGTAACCCTGCCTGTGTGGGGGAGTTGGACTCAATGATGTCCTGAGGTCCTTTCCAACCCCCTACCTTTCTGTGATTTGCAGCTTAATGTGTGGAACTCTGTTTTTTTTACAGCTCTTTAGGACCACTGCAGGAATACACTATTTGCTGTAGTAGGTGTGTATGACTTGGGACAAAAAGATTGTTGGATGCTGGCTGGGGCAGGGATGGTTTTGAAGCAGCAGCATAATCCAGCCACTGGTAGGGCTTGGAACAGCTCTGACATCACTTGGGTTTGGTGCCTCTAGATGTCTGGCTATGTATATACTTACTGGTAGGTGTCTTCTGGCTTCCCTACAGCAAGCTGGGAAGGAGCGCAAGTTTGTGGGTTCAATTCCCAGCTGTCAGGATTTCAGAGAGTGGTTTTATTTCACTTGTGCAAAGTATGGGGTTTAATTGTGTGTGTGGGGGTTTTAAGTGCTACCATTTCTCACAAAACAAGTGTGAGGAAAGTAGATGGGGTATGGAGATGTTACTGGGGTAAGGAGATGTTACTGGGGGCATCTGGGAGCAGGGTGGAGCTCATGAGACAGAGAACTCCAGGTTGTCCTTCCCTCAAAAAAAGCCCAAGAGGTTAATTGGATATAGAGGGAAGAGGGGAGGGGAGAGGGAAGAGGAGAGGAGCTGAAACTGGGAGCTTTCTGGGGGTAGGCTGGTGACAGTCCTGGGCTGACTGAGTGGCTTACCACCAGTTAGTGTGAGTCAGGGCTGAAGAGAGAAGGACAGCTGGGGAGAAGCATTTCCTGGTTGGTGCACCACAGTGTGGGTGTAAAAAGCTGTGTCAGTCCCTTCTGTGGTGGCACAGCTTTGCTCTCCTGCTGTTGGTCCTGTTCAACAGGCTTTTGGGATACGTGTTGTGACAAAAACATTGCTCCTGCTTTTCCCAGGGGTGTAACACTATGGTCTCTTCATCTCCTGACTCTCCAATTCCATTTTGGGACCCCAGTGGACCTGTTTGGTCTCCTGTAGTGGGGCGGATCTTCAACAGTTAAATCCAAAATACCCATTTGATGAAGTGGAACATTTAATAACCACTCAGAAATCGGGATACGACACTGAAGGTATTCTGATAGCACAGTAGAATGACGAAGCACTTCTGGTGCAGTTTGTGCTCTCTCCATCACCCAGGTACTTGAAAATCAAGCAGAATGCACGTATAGGAGGAGCTCAAGTGCTTGACCAAAGTTAACAGGCATAGAAAATGTTTTGATGCTTAGCAGAGACAAATTAATGTTGATGAAACAGTCTTTAGGTGTTGGACTTCTTGACCACTTGGTACTTAATATTAATGTGCTGTTAATATTAAAGAGTTCTTCAGTTTTTCTGTTCTCCTCCCTCTTCTCCCTTTCCTTCTCTCCCTCCCTCTCTTCTCCCTTTCCTTCCCTCCCTCCCTCCCCTCCCTTTCCCTTCCTCCCTCCCTCTTCTCCCTTTCCCTCCCTTCCTCCCATTTACCTTCTTGGGCTCTTTTGAGGGAAGGAGAACTTGGAGATAATGACTCTGGGAGTTGTGACTCCACTCAGGTCGTGCTTTGGGCACAGTAATGAGCCTGATGAAGCCTTCCCCATGTTTGAACTGGTCGCCCTGGATCTGCTTCCTTGGGCACCTGCACTTTTGAGCCTTCTGGTAGAATTTCAAGGTTGAAAGGCACCTTTATCTACAGACCTGGCAGATTCAGGCTTGGAGCAGGACAATTTAAATCTGAATCAGGGAGCTGTCTCTCATCCAAGGGGCATGAAATTATGGCAGTGGTTGCAGGAAAAAGCTGGAGGATCAACAGGGATCATCAGGATGTTCCTCAGGCCACTGCTGCCACAGTGTTGCATCAGAATGTTTGAGTGCAAGTTCCCTCTGTGATTTCTCTTCTTTTTCTGTTTCAAAGGAGCTCTTTAGGTGTTGCTAGGTAAGCAAAATACTAGCAACACTGGAATGAGGTGATCCAAGGATATTTTAGATGTCTTGCATATTTTTTTAACCATGTTTTCAAATTATTTGCTGTACTTGGAAGAGCTCTTAGAGCCCAAACCCCTAATTTCACCCCGAACTGTGTGGGAGTTGTGCTGGGGAAGGTTCCTGGGCTCTGCCCTCATTTTGCAATCCCTTCATGGATGCAAGAAGCAGGTATTTAAGGATGGGAAACCCTTCAACCACCTGGATTTGTTTTTTAGGTTGTTTGTCCTTTGAGAACTAAAGGACAAAAGGTCCTGCTCTGTCATTTCCCAAGTAACTTTTCTGCCAGTAAGGGGATGTGACAGTTTTGTTGTCTACATGGCAAATGTCTGCCCTGAACTGGTTTTCTGTTGCAGGAAACAGCCAATGTAATAAAAACTAAAACAAACTGGTGGTGATAGGTTGGAACACCACCACCTTTTGGCCCTGCCCTGGCATGGGCAGCCTTTATGTGCTTTCCCCATGCTAGAGCTGGCGTTGTGCCCAAAAGCACAAGGGCAAGATCTTTTTCTCACCAATGTTAAGGGAAAATAGCAACTTCTAAGTGAGGTTCCAGATGTGATGAGAGAGTGATGTGCTTGCTCCTCCTGTACTACAGGTCCTGTGCGAGCAATGTGGATGTGGGAATCCCCACCTCTTTCCTAATAGCTTTGACTCCCAGTTCTAGCTGGTGGCTTCTTTCTCAACTCTTGTTTTGGGTGGAAGGCAGGTGAGTGCCAGCAGGTGTGAACCTGTAACAGATCACAGAATCAGTCTGGAAAAGACTTTTATGATCAACTCCAGTCATTAATCCAACACTGCAGAGGCCACCGCTAAACCATGTCCCTCAGCACCCCATCTCCATGACTTTTGAATTCCTGTAGGGATGGAGACTCCACCACTGCCCTGCACAGCCTGGTCCAGGCCTTGACAACCCTTTCCATGAAGAAATTGTTCCTCATATCCGACCAAAACCTTCCCTGGGGCAATTAGAGGCCATTTCCTCTTGTCCTATCTCTTGTTCTTTGGGAGAGTAGACCAACTCCTACCTGGCTCCAACCTTCTTTGCGGGAGTTGTAGAAAGCCAGGTCTCCCCAGGCTTCTTTTCTCCAGGCTGAACAACCCCAGGTCCCTCAGCTGCTCCTTTCAAGTTCTCCAGATCTTTCCCTAGATTCATTGCCCTTCTCTGGACATGTTCCAGCCCCTGAGTGTCCTTATTGGAGTGAGAGAGCCAAACCTGAAAGCAGGATTTGAGGTGTGGCCTCACTGTTGCCCAGTCCAGTGGGACAATCCCTGCTTTAATCATTCTGGCCACCCTGTGGCTGATCCAAGCCAGGGTGCTGTTGGCCTTCTTATAGAATCGTAGAATCAGGCAGGTTGGAAGAGACCTCCAAGCTCATCCAGTCCAACCTAGCGCCCAGCCCTAGCCAGTCAACTAGACCATGGCACTAAGTGCCTCATCCAGGCTTTGCTTGAACACCTCCAGGGATGGTGACTCCACCACCTCCTTGTGCAGCCCATTCCAATGCCAATCACTCTCTCTGTGAAGAACTTCCTAACATCCAGCCTAGACGTCCCTTGGCACAACTTGAGACTGTGTCCCCTTGTTCTTGGCCATCTGGGCACAACCTTCTGGCTCCTCTTCAGCCAGCTGTTAACTTCACCCTTCCAAAAAATCCGTGTTGTGTCCCTCCTTGGCAGCCTCAGTGCCACTGGGGGGTGTTCATCCTGCTTCGGCACAGTAGCTCTGTTGGTTCTTACCCCCTTGGCTTTTTCTTCAGGAAATACTGGAGTGAAGTGCTGAGAATTAAGGTTATTGTGTTTAGTGATTTCTCCTAATGCCAAAGATATGGCAGACTTATGGACCAAGAGCTGCACCATGCCTGTTTGCTGTGTGTCAGATGCTCCAAAAAGAAGGAAAATTGGGAGTTTTGGGCAATCTCTCTCTGCCTTTCCTTGTAGGGAGGGCAGAATTGGGAATTTTGTGCCCTTTTTGGCAGGGAGGGCAGAATTGGGAATTTTGGAGAATGTGTCTTTGTAGAGAGGACAAAGTTGGGAATTTTGTGCCCTTCTTTGCAGGGAAGACAGAACTGGGCGTTTTGGGAGATCTGTTCTTGCAGAGAAGGCAGAATATGGAGTTTGAGGGGATCTCTTCTTCCAGGGAGGGCACAAATTGGGTCTTTAGGGGGATCTCTCTTTGAAGGGAGGGTAGGATCGGGACTTTAGGGGGATCTCCCTTCCCTTGCTTGCAGAGAGGGCCGAAGTGGGAATTTTGGGGCGTCTCTCTTTGCGGGCAGGGCAGAACGGGGACATGTGGAGCCTCTGTCTTGCAGGCAGTCCTGCAGAGGGCACTCGTGCCCCTCGCATCTCCTCGGTCCACCTTTTTCTGGTTATTGATGGCCTAATTTCTTCTTTTATGTGAAAGAAAGCAGATATCAAGTAATTTGCAGCAATAACCTGCTAATGCCGGGCCAGTATCAAAACTCCCATGTTCATTTCAAGTGGCAGATAAAACACTAATATATAATTATCCTTGCAAATTGGATTGTTTTAAATAACCAAAAGGGCTATGGCCAAAGGAGAAAACTATTCCCATTTCCCTTGAGTTACTATTGAGGTGTAATTGCTGCGTTCAATCAATTTCCTTGGCATTAGAAATTCCATCACAATCAACATTAAGCTTTATTCATTGTGATGGTTAAGAGCTGGGCTATTTCTTCTTCTTCTATTTTTTTTTGTGGGGGGTCTTTTTCTTTTTTTTTTTTTCTTTTTCTTTTTTTCTTTTTTTTTTTCGCTTTCCTTAACTGGCAAAATTAATCAGGGAAAAGATTTTAAACATTTACCCGTGCGAAAGAGGTCAGCTCTGCCACTATATTGCTCAGCAGATAAGGGGGCTAATAAAAAGAAAATTGAATTACTAATGATCACCAAGAACTGAGTATATAAAACCTGGCAATCACCATTCCCTCCACCCTCTCCCCCACCCCCTCACCCCTTCTTCCTCCTGTTCAGGAAAGGGGGGAAGGGAGAGAGGGGAAAAAAAGAAGAGAATCAATTTTCTTCAGACAAGGTGTGCTCATTTTTTATTTCATTTTTTTTTTGGGGGGGAGGCCCTCATATTATCAGCAATTTAATTTGAAAGCAGCATAAACAGGAGGAAACAGTTAGAAAATAATGAGGCTAAAAGGTGTAAAAAAATGCTGCAGGATAGATGCTGGACACAATTTATTTTTTTGCCACAACAGATAATCACTTTAATTGAATTTCAAACTGCATTGTTCAGCAGCAGCAGCAGCAGGGTGAGGAGGGGGGGGTTGTGTATGTGGAATTTAGAGGATATTACAAAGATGCTGCTGAGAGGTTCCTCTTGGTGGCTTTTCCCCTCTGTAATGTTCTCCTTGCAGGCTTGCTGTGTGCTGAGGGTTGCTGAGGCACAGTCGCAGCTGGTTGGAAGGAGGAGATGGAGAAAGCAAGAGGCAGATTTCTCCAAGGAGCTTTTATTGTGGTGTTGGCTCTGCTCCTTAAACCATTTTGTGTGCACCAGGTTTGATAGTTCAGTGCAAAATCATCCTAGAAATGGGTTGTGCCAGCTTGAGATGAACTTATTTCATAGAATCAGAGAATTGTTTGGCTTGGCAAAGCCCTCTAAGATTATCATCGGGTTGACACCACCATGGCCACCAAATCATGTCCCGGAGTGCCATGTCCAGATGTTTCTTGACTATCTCCAGGGATGGTGACTCCACCTATACTTGCTCCTCCTGGGCAGCCTATTCCAATGCCTGACCACTCTTGCAGTGAAGACATTTTTCCTCATGTCCAACCTAAACCTCCCCTGGTGCAACTTGAGACCATTTCCTCTCTTTCTGTCACCTGATGCTAGAGAGAAGAGACCAACCCTCGCCTCACTAGAACTATTTCATGGAATTGAGAACTGCAGGGGTTGGGAGTGACCTCTGGAGATCACTTAGTCCAAAGTGACCCAAAGCAGGTCACACAGAACACTTCAGATGGGTCTTGAAAGTCTCCAGAGAAGGAGACTCCACAGCCTCTCTGGGTAGCCTGCTCCAGGGTTCCAGCACCCTCACTGCAAAGAAGTTTTACCTCGTGTTGAGGTGGAACTTTCTGGATTCCAGTGCCTTACCCCCACCCCACACACACCCGTGGGGAAGAATTGCTTCTTAAAATCCAGCTTCTTCCTGTCTGAAGCCTTTACCCTGGTCCTGTTGCTCTATGTCTTTGTAAAAAGTCCCTCTCCAGCTCTCCTGTGGCCGCTCTCAAATGACAGAAGGTTGCAGTAAGGTCTCCCTGAAGCCTTCTCTTCTCCAAGCTGAGCAACTGCAACTATCTCAGCCTGTCCTCATAGCAGTGGAATTTCAGCCCCTTGCATCATTGTTGTGCCCTCCTCTGACCCCTCTCCCAACAGGTCCATGTCTTTGTTTTGCTGACATGCAGCATCAACCACAGAAGTGGTGCTCCAACCTTTGGATTATGTTGGTGGCCTCCTCTGGGCCCACTCTAACAGTTCATAGATTCATAGAATTGTTTTGGTTAGAAGGGACCTCGAAGGTCATCTAATTCCAACCCTCCTGGCATTGGCAGGGACACCTTCCACCAGACCAGGCTGCTCAAGGCCTCATCCAACCTGGTCTTCAACAACTCCAGGATGGGAGCATCCACAACCTCCCTGAGCAACCTGTTCCAGTGTCCTGCTCATATTGGACATTGGTGGAGGCTCCAAAGCTGGACACAGTACTCCAGATGGGATCTCAGAAGAGTAGAGTACAGGAGGAGAATCACCTCCTTTCCTCCTCCTTGTCTTTGCATTTCTCGTGATGCAGCCTGAGTTAAGAGAGAGCTTTGTGTTAGCAGCTTCCTGCATGTCCTCTGATGCCACCACCAGCATTGAAGCTGTCTTCTGTGAAGCTGCTGAACAGGAGGAAATGCTATTTGTATTTCCTTTCTCCCAGAGAGAAATTCCACTGGGATTTAGAAGACCTCTTTCACCCTGCCACCTGCACTTGTCACCTTCTAAAAAGGCCCTAGCCCCCAATTTCTCATTTTCCTTGCCCAGCACCACAAGGGTGGTGGGATGGGCCAAGGAATGCTGGCTTGGCAAAAGGCTGGTGGCAGGAGTTAGTAGAAGGAGCTGGTTTGTGTTACTGATGCCCAGGCATGAGTAAATGGGGTGTAAATGGTGAGGAGTAAGTTATGGCTGGCAGCTGAATGCTCAGCTGCTGTTAATTTTATTGCCACTGCCTGCTTGGATCCTTCTTGCAGCTTTGAAAACCTCAGTGGTGAATTTTAGACCTTCTTCCAGAGTGGGGGCTCAGAAAATGTTCCCTATGGAGGAATTCCTGGTGGGATTTGTGTGTGTTTCTTCAGGCTGGGACCCTTGCTGCTTATTTTCTTTCTTGTGCTTTGGCCGAGGTGTTGGTGCTGTCTGTGAGGTGACATCTCAGATCATGTTACAGATGAGCCAAGCTGCTCCGAGGTCTCTCTTATGTCTTAGAAGTCACAGCTGATCAGCCCTGCCTTAGAAAGAGATCCTTGTAACACAGACAGCGCAGCTCAGGGTCTCTTGGAGCTCATCATGCTTTTTCTCCTCTGCTCCATCATAAACGTTGTCTTTCTAAGCTTCCTAGACAGTTCCTAGGTCCTTGCTGGGTCCTTGACGTGGACGGGCTGGAGAGTTGGGCAGAGGGGAACCTCATGAAGTTCAACAAGGACAAGTGTAGAGTCCTGTACCTGGGGAGAAACACCCCCCTGCACTACTGCAGGTGAGGGGTGACCTGCGCAAAGCAGCTCTGCAGAGAAGGACCTAAGAGTGCTGGTGGACAGCAGTGTGCCCTCACAGCCAAGCAGGCCAATGGTCTCCTGGGGCACATGAAGAAGAGTGTGGCCAGCAGGTCAAGGGGAGGTTCTCTTCCTCTACTCTGCCCTAGTGAGGCCACATCTGGAGTGCTGGGTCCAGTCTAGGCTCCCCAGTTCAAGAGAGACAGGGAACTAGTGGAAAGAGTCCAGCAGAGGGTGAGAAGCTGCTGAGGGGCCTGGAGCATCTCTGTGAGGAGGAGAGCCCTGGGCCTCTTTATGCTGGAGAAGAGCAGCCTGAGAGGGCATCTGCTCAATGCTCAGCAAGAGCTGAAGGATCCAGGGCAAGGGGATGGGGCCAGTGTTTTCTCAATTATGCCCAGCAACAGGGCACTGGGCACAAGCTAGAACCTAGGTGATTCCATATGAACATGAGGAGAAAATTCTTTCCTGTGAGGATGTTGGAGCCCTGGAGTAGGCTGTCCAGAGATGTGGAGCTTCCTCCTCTGGAGAGCTTCCAAACCCACCTGGCCATTGTGATCCTGGGCAAGCTGCTGTGAGTGACCCTGCTTTAGCAGGCAGGTTGAACTGGATGATCCCCAGAAGTCCCTTCAAACCCTGACCGTGCTGGAATTCTGGGATTCCTATCTCATTCCTGGCTCAAATGAACCCTCCATGGGTTCACCACTGAAGGCCAGCCAGCCTCCTGTCCTGCTGTCACACAGAGGTTTGACCTTGCCCATAGATCATTCCATTGCCTCTGTTGCTGGGCTTGTCCTTGGGGGCCAGGGGTGGAGCATGGGTGGCCAAGTGGCTCCTCTCTCCTTCACAGTAATTGGGAAAAGTTCACATTGTTGGCTGCTTGCCCTCCACAGTGACGTCAGTCTTCGTAAGTAACGGTTTTGGGTTTCTGGCTTTACTTGGCATTTACAGGTGACTTGTCCCAAGCTGCCAGAGGAGCTGCAGGCGGCCAGCAGCAGGGATTCTGCTGTCAGAACCCTCTGTTAAAAATAACAGGCTGCTTCCAGCCAGGGAAGTCAGCCTTGCTCATGAGGAGGTGTCACCACCTAGGGAAACCTTCCCCTTGGTGCTTGACTACAGTGCCACAGCATTTGTAGGGTCCTAGAATTGCTTCAGTTGGAAGAGACCTCTAAGATCAAGTCCAGCCCTCAGCTTAGACAACCAGAGAATGATTTCGATTGGCTCTCTTACATCATCAAGTCCAACCACTGAACCAACTCCACCATGGCCATTAAACCATGTCCCAAAGTGCCATGTCCATGTTTCTCGAGCACCTCCAGGGATGGTGACTCCATCACCTCCCTGGGCAGCCAATGCCAGACCACTCTTGCAGTGAAGAAATTTTCCAACCTAAACCTCCCCTGGTTCAACTTGAGGCCATTTCCTCTCATTCTATCACTTATTGACTGGGAGAAAAGACCAACAGCAGCCTCACTCCAGCCTCCTTTGAGCAAGTTGTAGAGAGCCAGAAGCTCTCCTTTCAGCCTCCCTTTCTCCAGGCTGAACAACCCCAGTTCCCTCAGCTGCTCCTCACCAGACCTGTTCTCCAGACCCTTCACCAGCTTTGTTGCCCTTCTCTGGACCTGCTGCAGCCCCTCAGTGCTTCAGCTGGACACTGAGTCTCTCCTTCCTCTTTTTCCTCCTTTTCTGCTGTCTATCCCCTCATACACGAACTGGCTGCAGGTACTCCTGCCGTGGTCACAGCTGAAGTCTCCGATGCTTTCTGCGCTGTGAGTTGATGATGGGAACATTCTCCGCAGAGCTGTCAGGCATCCCTGAATCCCACCTCGGCAAGTGCTCAACTCCTTGTAAAACCTGAATAGGTTTCTCTGTTCTGCTTTCTGCTTCCTGTTCCTCACCAAATCCCTCTTTGCAAGCCTTTGCATTTTCTTTTCCAGACATTTCCCATTCTCTCTATTCTGCCCTAGGGGGGCCACATCTGGAGTACTGGGGCCAGTTCTGGGCTCCCCAGCTTGAGAGAGACAGGGGACTACTGGAGAGAGTCCAGTGGAGGGTGGGAAGATGCAGAGGGGCCTGGAACATCTCTGTCAGGAGGAAAAGCTGAGAGACCTGGGGCTATTTAGGCTGGAAAAGAGCAGCCTGGGTGGGAGTCTGCTCAATACTCAGCAGGAGCTAAAGGGTGGGGGACAAGAAGGGTTGAGTCTCTTCAGTGGTGTCTTGTGATAGGACAAGGGGCAATGGATGCAAACTGGAACACATCTGAAGATGAGGAGAAGATTCTTTGGTGTGAGGGTGCTGGAGACCCGGAGCAGGCTGCCCAGAGAGGTTGTGGAGTCTGCTCTGCAGATTTTCAACACCCATCTGAATGCGTTCCTCTGTTACCTGCCCTAGGGGATCCTGCTTTGGCAGAGGCATTGGAATGGATAACCTCCAAAGGTCCTTTCCAACCTCAGACATCCTTTTGTGATTCTATGATTATCCTAGTGACAATCCACAACCTTCATACATTGGTTCCTCTCCATTGCTGCAGAGCCAAGTCCAAGTTGGACTTCTCCTGAGTCCTGCAAAACTTGTGCCATGGCAGCATCCTTTGTGGTTTTGAATTTCTCCTTCAACCAGAGGGAAACCTATTTATCACCAGGGATTTTCTGACTGCCCCCAGGAACTGATGAGGGTTTGAGGAACATTTGCCCCTCCCTCATCCCACTGCACCATCTGCACAGCAGCAGCTCTCATCAAGCTTCTCTTTTGGATCCTGCCTGGGGTTGTTTTGAGTTGTATGAAGGAAGGTTGTGGTGTGAGTGTACCCTCCTGGGTGGAGAACTCTAGATCCAGATCTATTCTTGGAGCTGATCTCAGGTGTTATCACCCCTTAAGCCTGTCCTCGGGGGCTCTCCAGCAGGAAAGGGCAGGAGCATACTTAGAGCCTTAGCACTGGTTGTGAGCTCCAGCATGGGTTGTGATGGTGAAGCAGGTGTTGTTGCTCAGTGCACCAGCAGATGTCCTGGGGCATCTTGGTTTTGGATGGGACAGAGTGCACCCAGGCAAAGCACCCATCTGGGGCTGGGACATGCCATAGAACTGTAGTTTTTCCTTGAAGAACCTTCCCTAAGTGTGTCTTCTGAGGCCTCTGTGATGAAACACCCGAGTCGGTGTGTGTCAGCACTGCTTTTGTGGTCTGGGGATAAGCAAAGAGCTCTGCTGGTAAAAGCAATCACTAACTGATGAGGTTCATGGAATCCCAGCATGTTTGGGGGACCTCTGGAGATCATTCAGTCCAACCTCTCTGCTAAAGCAGGGTCACCCATGGTGAGTTGCACAGGATTGCAATGTCTGGGTGGATTTGGAAGGTCTCCAGAGAAGGGCACTCCACAGACTCTCTGGGCAACCTTCTCTAGAGCTCTGAACCCTCACAGCAAAGAAGTTTTTCTTTGTGTTCAGGTGGAACCTCTTGCATTCCAGTTTGTGCCCACTGCCCCTTGTCCTGTCACTGGGCACCACTGAAAAGAGTCTGGCCCCATCCTCTTGTTCCCTGCCTTTTAGCTCCTGCTGAGCATTGAGCAGATCCCCTCTCAGGCTGCTCTTTTCCGGGCTCAGCAGCCCCAGGGCTGTCAGCCTTTTCTCCTCACAGAGATGCTCCAGGCCCCTCAGCAGCTTTGCAGCCTCCACTGGACTCTCTCCAGTAGTTCCCCATCTCTTGAACTGGGGAAGCCAGAACTGGACCCAGCACTCCAGATGTGGTCTCACTAGGGCAGAACAGAGGAGGAGGTTGTTGAAGGGTGCAACACTGCTGTATGATGAACACCTTGTGGTTGTAGGAAAGAACCGTATTTTATGGAGATGCAAGAGAAGGTCCAGCTCAGGAGCCACATTAAAAAGACAGAAATGTAGGAGACTCACATCTGCTTGTGCAAGCCCAGAGGAGACCACAAAGGTGATACGGTGGCTGGAGCCCTGCGAGGCCATGCTGATAGAGTTGGGGTTGTTCAGCCTGGAGAAGGCTTCCTGGTGGCCTTTCAGTGCTTGAAGGGAGCTACAGGAAAGATGGACAGGGACTCTTAATCAGGAGGTGTGGTGATGGGCTGAGGGGAGATGATTTTAAACCAGAAGAGGGGAGATTTTGAGCAGGTGGTGGGAAGAAATTCTTCACTGGCATGGGGACACACAGAGAGAGGACCAGGCTGCCCAGAGAAGCTGTGGATACCCCAGCCCTGGAACTGTTCCAGCTGGGATTGTTTGGTGCTCTGAGCAATCTGCTCTAGTTGCAGATGTTCCTGCTGACTGACGGAGGTTCAACTTGATGACCTTTGAAGGTTCTTTCCAACCCAAACCATTCCATGAGAAGGCCCAACCTGGTGCAAATCGTCTTGAGGAGCTGTAGAGCTTCTTACACCACAGAATGCCCTGTTCCATCTCTTGGTAACCTCAATTCTGAGCCTTTTGAGATGAAAAGGACACACTTAAGCCAAAGGGCCCAGATAGAATGACTTCAAATACTGCTTTTGGAAAACTAAAGAGATGAAATCTCTTTTGAAAGAAGAGACCAACTTCTCACCCAAATGATGTTTTTGCTTGGCTGGACCCTGGTGATTGGTGAGCTTAATCTAGGGATGGTGACTTTGAAATGATTTCCTTGTTTGCTGGGTTATTAGAAAGGTGCTTGGTGTGGAAATGCCCCTTATCACCACTCAGATCAGAAGGGGCTTTGATAGGATGGAAGAAGTTCATCAGAGATACCACTTTAAAACAAGATTTACTCCACCATCTCCAGCTTAACTGGGGCATTTTACAGTGCTCCACCATCTCCCAAGCTTCCACCATCCATCCATCATTTCCCTGCCTGGATTTTTACTACCCCCAGCCCTGTAAGAGGGCACTGGAGCAGTTAAATCTGGAGGCTTTGCTTTCCTAAGGAAAAAAGAAAATGCTGAAGGAGGCAATGGAAAAGGCAACCACAGCGATCCTTTAATCTTGCATAAATTATTAGGAGAGGCAGGCTGGTGATTTTCTGTGTTGTTAGAGCTCTGTTAATTAATGACTTCAGACTAATCAATGCTTAGAGGAACCAAAGTTTGGTCCATTGCTGTCTTTGTGATGTTTCCTTTTAGTAATGTGATGGATCCTCTTCACCCCAAAACGGAAGCAGGAGATGGACCTGTGCGTATGAAGCTCTACAGCTCCTCAAGATGACTGGCACCATGTTGGACCTTCACACAGAATGGTTTGGGTTGGAAGACACTTTAAAGCTCATCTAGTCCAACCCCTTTACAATCACCAGGGACTTCTGCAAGATAGCACTGCTCTTTTTAAATATCTGAGGTGCCAGCACTTTAATTTCACCCCTCTTCTCCATGGGGTGAGTGAAGGAGCTTTCCTGAATATCTTCAGAGCCTACATGAGAACCAAACATGGAGATGTCACTTTTCCAGTTGTGGGTCTGACCCACTGTGTTGGCTTTGGAGTGAGGCATCCCTGATGTCCAGGGGAAGTTAAGCCTCCACCATAAATACCCAAAGGATCAGGTGCTCTGAAGAAACAGAGAAATTACTTAAGAGGGAGGGAATTCTGCCCCTCCACTCTGCTGGGACCCCACCTGCAGTGGTGGGGCTGGCTATGGTGTCCTCAACACAGCAGAGACAGGGAGCTGTTGGAGAAGGGACAGAGAAGGGCATAGCAATGATGAGACGGCTCAAAGTCCTCTGCTCTGAGGTCAGGCAGAGAGAGTTGGAGCTGTTTGGCCTGGAGAAAAGAGAGCCTCAGGGAGACCTTCTTGTGGCCTTTCAAGACTTAAAGGGGGCTGCAGGAAAGCTGGGGAGGGACTTTTAAGCAGGGCCTGTTGTGACAGGACAAAGGGTGATGGTCTGAAACTGAAAGAGGGAGATTAGACTGGAGAGGAGGGAGAAATTTGGTATGATGATGGTGGTGAGACTGTGGCCCAGGTTGCCCAGAGTGGTGATGGATGCCTCATCCCTACAGCCATTCCAAGTTAGATTGTTTAGTGCATTGAGCAGCCTGCTCCAGTTGCAGATGTCCCTGCTGACTGCAGGAGGTTTGGACTAGATGGCCTTTAAGATCCCTTCCAACTCAAACCATTGTTTTGCTTCCCCTCAGAATCAGTGCTTTCCTAGTCTCTTGCCTGTTATTAGAACTTCTGACCTCCAAGGGCTGGTTCTCACTGAACCCTAATGCACCACAAACCAGTGGGGATCCCTCCCCTTGCTGCTGCTTGTGGGTCTTGCTGGGATCTATGATCTCCGGTCGCACTACACAGGCAAATTGGGCTTTGACATTTCTTCCCAAAGCTTGGGAATCATCTGCCTTAGGGGGATTTCATTTCTCCTGGGACAGCTTTTCCCTCCGCCCAGCAAATTTCAGGGTTGGTGAAGACAGGTGCTGCATAAGACAGGGCAGAACAATCACATCATTTAGGCTGGAGAAGACCTTTAAGCTGATCACGTCCAACCGGTGAGCAATATGTGGACAAACATTTGTTGAGCCAGAGGGACTTGGAAAAGCCAGGACATTAAAAGGCCAGCCCCAGCGACTCTCCCACTGTCACCACTTCCCTTCTGGGGCCAGGCAGGGTGTGGGGGACATGACACCTCCTGGACATGGTGTGGGGAAAGCAGCTTTGTTGAAAACTGCTCTCCATTTGATACCTTTGTTGATCTCTCAGTCCTTGTCTGGCCCCTCCAGGTAAACAGGTGCTGGTGTGTGTGAGTCCCACCAAGAGCCAGCTATGTCTACATGGGGAGTTATTTCTGCCTCCCCTCAGGGCTGGAGCATCCCCATGGCAAATGGGCTGTGACTCAGGACCTGGATTTGGCTCAGGGAGTTTGGTCCTGGAGGTCTCCATGATGCAAGAGCTTGTAGGATGTTTGTTTTGGAGTGGTTGGAGCTGGAAGAGGAAGCTTTCTACTGAGGATAAGAGGTCTGATGGAAAGGTCTCCTGTGTGACTCAAGGGTGCTCTGAGTGACAGCCCCAAGGTTCTTCTAGGAGAGTGGAAAATGACATGCAGGTTTTGGTCAGCAGCTGAGCCAAAGTGTGCCTAGGTGTCCAAGAAGGCCACCAGCATCCTGGCTTGGATCAGCAAGAGTGTGACCAGCAGGAGCAGGGCAGTGATTGTCCCCCTGGGCTTAGCACTGGTGAGGCCACACCTTGAGCAACAGGTTTAATTTTGGCCCTCCCATTCTAAGAAGGACATTGAGATGCTGGAGAGCGTCCAGAGAAGGGCAGCGGTGCTGGTGGAGGGTCTGGAGAGCTTGTGAGGAGTGGCTGAGGAACCTGGGGCTGTTCAGCTTGGAGAAGAGGAGGCTGTGAGGAGACCTTATTGTAGCCTTGCAGTATCTGAAGAGGACCTACGAGGAAGCTGGGCAAAGACTGTTAGTAGGGCTTGCAGCACCAGGATGGGGGACAGTAGCATTAAACTTGAGAAGAGGAGATGCAGGTTGAACATCAGGAGGAAGCTGTTTACTGTAAAGGTAGTGAAATACTGAATGGCTTGCCCAGGGAGGTGGTGGAGTTCTCATCCCTGGAGACATTCAAGGTCAAACTTGATGGGACTCTGAGCAACCTGATCTAGTTGGGGCTGTTCTTGCTGACTGCCAGGGGGGTTGGACAAGATGACCTATGAGGGTCCCTTCCAAACTAAACCATTCTATGGGAGGGCAGTTCCCTGCTGCCAGGTTGTTTAATGTTTCTGCTTGAAGACATTCCTGACTGAAACCTTCTTGAATTCCCACCTGAAGGCTGTGATAGCCACATAAAGCCCAGCAATAAAACCTTTAAGAAGAAGAGCAGCATGCAGTGGAGATGTTAAAGGTCCTCTGGTGCCAGGCAGTAAATCTGCAGCCTGGGGTCTCCCTTTGCTTTTAAATAGAAGTTAAAGTCAACAGCTTGGTTTATGTCTGCTTGTCTCAGGGGCTCTGAGCAGAACAGAGCTCAGCCTTGGGTGAACAGGTTGGTTGATGTTCCTTGTTCTTCATGATGTTCCTTGCAGTGTTGGTGTCCTCCTTCAGTGATTTTTTTTTTTGATTCTAAGGACCTGTGGCTTTCAGAAGAGCTGCTCTTTGTCCCCTGGGTGTTTTAGAGGCTCTGGGGTGCAGGAGCTTTCCTTATTGCTGCAGCTCTGTCTTCCGGTTTAATGACCTTGGTGGTTTTAAGTTGATGGTTGGACTTGATGGCAATCATAGGATAGTTTTAGTTAGAAAAGACCTCCAAGATCATCAGTGATCATCAGTGGTCTCAGAAGTCTTTTCCAATCAAAACAATCCTATGATTCTCTTCAGTTTCTTCAAGGAAAAATTAATGAGGCCAGGCTGAGAGAGTTGAGGTTGTTCAGCCTAGAAAAGAGATGGCTCCAGGGAGACTTTTTGGTGGCCTTGTAGGACTTAAAGGGTGCTACAGGAAATCTGGGGAGGAACTTTTGAACAGGGCCTCTTGTGACAGCACAGGGGGTGGTGGCTTGAAACTTAAAGTGGGAGATCAGTCTGAAGAGAAGGAAGAATGGCTCTGTGAGGACATGGAGTTTACCTTCAACCCAAAAGGACTTTTCCTCTTTATTATGCCTCCCTTCATGGAGGATTCCTTTTTCTGTTGCGTGTCACCAGCTGCACGTGCCCAGCACGTTGCTGAAAGTTTGGTTTCATACTAAGTGGTGTAGGAGAAGACTTTACCTTGCCCACTGAATGCTCTTAATAAAACCTCATCAGCTGGACACCAGAGCGGCCACTTTGCGTCTGCTGACGCTTCCTTTGTCCTTCTCTGAGCGCATATCCTCAGCTAATGCTCTGCACTTTCTCTTTTAAATATTCATGGCAGCAGAGTGGTTGCCAGCCTTAATGGAGCAACTCAGTGGTTGGAATCCAAAGCAGAAGTGGAGTTGTTGTCAAGAGCTTTTAAGAACTTCTCACTAATTCTGTCACTTTGACAGATTGTCCCTCTTTTGAAGTTGAAATGAGTCCTGCTGCAGGAAATGTTTCTTCCAAAGGTGGCCTTGATGTGCTCTGTTGGGGACAGCCTCTGTAAAGGAGAGGAAAGCACTGATCCTCACCACCTGAGGAGATGATCAACCATTGAGAGGATCCCTTCTTTGGAAGTCTTGTTTTAATATTCCTTGTTGGTGACAGTGGGATTGAGTGAACCCTCAGCAAGTTTGACAGTGATACTGCTGTGACTGGTGCAGCTGACTCACCTGAGGAATGGGATCCTTCCACAGGCATCTGGACAAGCTGGAGAAGTGAGCTTCTGAACTTCATGAGGTTCAACAAGGCTATGTGCAAGGTCTTGCACAAGGATTGGGGCAATCCCTACTATCCATCCAGTCTGACGATAAAGGGCTGTGGAGCAGCCCTGAGGAGAGGTACTTGGGGGTGTTGGTGGGTGAAAAGCTGGATATGAGCCAGCACTGAGCACTGCCAGCCCAGAGCCAGCCCTGTCCCAGGCTGATCCTCAGCACCTTGGGCTGTGTGATGGTTTGGGTGTCCCCCGCCCCCCCACACTTTTAGAAATCACCCAGACTAGACTCAGTCAGCTCTGGAAATTTGAATGAAGCTTACATTTACAGCTGGCACAATTTACAAGCAGATATTTACAGTATATACAGATATAGACAGAAATAGACAAGGTAAAAGAAGGTAATACAAACACAATTCCCCTCCCAGAAACCTGAGTCCCCAGGAGGGGCTCTCAACCACCCCTCACCTTCCCCCTACCCCTCTCAACCTTACCCCAGTCCTAAGGAAGAATGGAGGTTCGGCCAAGAGGGTTAAAAAGCAAGGTGAAGCAGCCAAGAAAAGGAGGGTGAGGTTAGAAAGCAAGATGGAGTCCAGCCAGCAGCCTCAGCTTCTCCCCAGCAGGCAAAGCTCCCCAGCGAAGAGAAGAAGCAAGTGCCCTAATCTTTGTTTTGCCTTTCTTCTTTACACATCCCAGCAAGACTGTGAGGGAAGTAGACCTCATCATTGTTTTCATTTTACAGCCTATCATCTAGTTCTTCTCACCAAAACATGCTAGCTAGGCTCAAACTAGCACAGGCTGCAACTAGAGAGAGGAGATTCTTCTCCTCTGCTACACTCTGCTGAGACCCCCCCTTGCAGTGCTGGGGCCAGCTCTCAAGTCCTCAGCACAGAAGAGACTCGGACCTGTTGGAGTGAGGCCAGA
This sequence comes from Tricholaema leucomelas, assembly GCA_013400475.1. Taxonomy (NCBI): domain Eukaryota; kingdom Metazoa; phylum Chordata; class Aves; order Piciformes; family Lybiidae; genus Tricholaema lacrymosa; species Tricholaema leucomelas. The sequence goes on from WAAF01012958.1 coordinate 127,722, forward strand.
GGAGGCCACAGCAATGATGGGAGGGCTGGAATTCTGTGCAACCTCATGACTTTGCCCAAGGCCAAGCCACTGCTGAGTGACGGTGGAAGAGGACTTTCACTTGCACTTCCCCAGGGAAAGCTTTTGGGAATGGCTGACTGATGGTGTAAGAACTGAGAAGGAGTCAGGTTTTATTTACAGGATCATAGAATGGTTTGTGTTGGAAAGGACCTTTAGATCCTCAGCTTGGAGAAAGAATGGGGAGAGGTGAAGTTAGAGGGATGAGTATTGCTGACTGCTAAGAGGTGCTTAGTGTCTTTTTGTCCAGTTGACTTGTTTGAACCCCATTTCCTAGCATTATAGAATCATTAAGTTTGGAAGAGAACTTTAAGATCATCAAGTCCAGCTGCTGGAGGCCACCACCTGGTCCTCTAGGCTACAGAATAGTTGTGGTGCCACTACTGATTAGTGTGTGCCCATGACCAGTTGTGCCTGAGATGTCAACCACCAGACAGAGTTTTCAGCTCTGGGAAGGGATTTTTCTTACATGTGCTGGGCAGGTAACGTGAAGAGGAAATGAGCTTCAGGCTGGAGTGCTCAGATCAGCTCCAGTAGGATATGGCAGCTGTTTGCCATCACATGAGATATCTCTGGAGTGAGGAAATGAGGCTCTGTGAGTGTCTTCTAATGGTGTTCCTTTTGGTGACTGAATGACCAAATCTGTTTTATTCTTTAAAGTTATCAACTTTCCTGAAGGGAGGTTTGAGCTGGGTGGAGGTTGCTCTCTTCTCCCAGAGAACAAGAGACAGGACAGGAGGAAATGTTAAAACTAGAGCAGGGTAGATTTGGGTTGGGGGGTTAGAAAGAAGCAATTGTGGCTGTCTCATCCCTGGAAGTGTGTAAGACCAGGCTGGTTGAGGTTCGAGCATCCTGATCTGGCAGGAGGTGTCCCTGCTGTTCCAATGGGTTCTCTGGGGACCAGGGGATGCTCTTACACATGGGTACCCCTCTCTGGGTACAGTTTCAACACTTTATTATAGCTTAAACACTAAAACCGTAAGGAGAAAGGTATACTGGAAACCACAGTACCTATGGCTCACCTGCTGCAGCCAGAGAGGGAGGGGAAAAGGGAGAAACTACAGTGCTGAATAAGATATGCCAAACAATCCCAAGCCGCTCTGTTGATGGAAGGGCAGGCTGTACTCACCCCATCCCACAGGCCAGCAAAGCTCCTGAGATGTGTAGCTAGCAGAGCTGGTCAGCTGCCATCTGGAAAGGCAGCTGTCCCCACCATGGAGCAGCACCTCTTATGCCGGGGCAAGAGCTGCCGCTCACGGCTCAGCCACCTATGCTCTCGCTCTGTATGTGTTCAGGATTCTGCGACGTGTGCCCAGTAGGCCCCAGGAGGCTGAACCAAGGAGAACCAAGCTCCTCCTTTATTTCACAGTTTGTTACATAACGACTTTCCCTACTGCCCATGAGCACTGTTGGCTTCAGTGGTCTCACAGCCTCCTAGTGAGGGGAGCCTTCGTCATCTTCAGCTCCCTCTGCAGCTGGTTGTCCTCTGTGGAGTCTTTGAAGGTCATTGCTGGCTCCACATACTGTTTAGCCAACACCATATTCCAGCCTCTGATTACAGGGATGGTACTTGTAGGCTCTGTTTTCCTTAGATTCATCACTTGAGAGCTCGCAGGCTCTGTTCTTATCTCTGGTAACCTGGCAACTCTTGGCCTGTTGCCCTAGGTCCAATCAGCCACATACCAATTTCCCTCTTAACACCTGCCCATGGCAGAGGGTTTGGAAGTAGATAATCTCTAAGGTCCTTTCCATCCAAACTGTTTTATAATGATCTTTAAGATCTTTTCCACCTCAAGGCAGTCTGTCATTCCATGAATTCCTGCAGTGCCCTCACATTGCCCCAGGGGAGGTTTAAGTTAAAAACTTGGAACAATTTCTTCATGGAAAGGCTCAGGCTGCTCAGGGTGGTGGTGGAATCCCAGGAGGGGTTTCAAAGCCATGAAGGTGTGATGCTGAGGGACATGGTTTAGTGGTGGATCTAGCAGTGCTGGGTTGATAGTTGGACTTGATGATCTCAAAGATTGTTTCACTGTCCAGGGAGGTGGTTGAGTCACAGTCCCTGGGGGTGTTCAAGAAAGGACTGGATGGGGCACTTAGTGCCATGGTCTAGTTGACTAGCTGGGTGCTAGGTTGGATTGGCTGATCTTGGAGGTCTCTTCCAACCTGGTTGAAATTTTAAAAATCAACTTAAATTTTTAAAAATCAAAAATCATTCCATGATAATTGTTTTTTTGGTAGGGGAGTCACCATCCTTGGAGGTGTTCAAGAAGTGTGTGGATGTGGCACTTTGGGACATGGTTCCATGGCCGTGGTGGTGCTGGGTTGATGGTTGCACTTGGTGATCTTAGAGGGCTTTTCCAACCGAAGCAATTCTATGATTCTCCTCCTCAGAAGGGATAGAGGTGAGTTGGTCTAAGAGCTCATGAGCCTAGAACAGGGGATACTGAAGGAAGAGCTGTCTCTCCTTGTTGGACAGGACCTTCTCATGGAGGAGCAGACTTTGTTTCTGACTTTGTGACTTTGAGTGAATTAATCAACCTTGACTTTTTAAGGATTTCTTTTTTCCCTCTTTGTGGAGAACTGAATCACCTTTCCAGTGGACTTGAGGCTCAATCCAGAACATCCCTTGAGTTATTTCCTAGTAAAACAGCAGGCTGAAGGAATGTCCCAAATTATTCAGGGAATGTTTTTGTTTCTTCCAGCTGCTGCCGACCAGTTCCCACTGCCACTGCATTCAGGTCACTGGCAGGATGAGAGCTGGGGAGCTTGACTCTCCTGCTATTAGAGCAGCTCACAGATTTAGGAGATCTTGCCTGACACATGGCCTGGAGAACATAATTTGAGGTGGCAGCTGAGTGAAAAGTGCTGGATGTGATTTTTATTTCAGTGCCTTCAGATGTGTGGAGTTGATTTAATAAAATAAATAAAACAAACTAAAAGGAAACAAAAATGCCAGGGAAAAAAAAAACCAACAAAACAACAAACTTCCAAAACCCAACAAAAAACCCAAACAGCTACAGCAAAACTTTGATGTCCTCAAGGGTTAGGTGTGGCCTGGTCACTAAAGCAGTGACAGAGGCTCTCTGAACTTCTCTCCATTCTCAAAGGGAAGAGAAAGGGAATATGGAAGAGAGACTGATGAGTTGGGAAAGAAACCAAGCCAGGTAGGGTGGACCTGAGAACAATCCACTGGAATAAGTTGCCAAGAGAGCAGTTTTCAAGCCAATTCCAAGCTAATTTTCAGGGACAGCAGAGAACATTTCAATTACCTTAATAATTGGAGCAGGAGGACACAGTTGTGTGTGAGAGTGGCTTGTTAGAGCAAACTGGGAGCCATGAGACTGACTGGAAGGAACTCATGTCCAGCTTTTCACCCATCAGCACCTCCAGGTCCTTCTCCACAGGGCTGCTCTCCATCCTCCAGCCTGGATTGATAATGAGGATTGTCCTGACCCAGGTGAAGGACCTCATTCTTGGCCTTGCTGAACATCGTGAGGTTCACCTGACTCCACTCCTCCAGCTGAGCAGGTCATGCTTTAGGCGACCCTGCTCTGGCAGGGGAGTTGGACTAGATGATCTTCTTACTTGAGCTTTATGAGGCTCATACAAGCCCAGTTCTCAAGCCTGTCCTGGTTCCTCTACATGGATCCTACCCCTCAGGCATTTCAGCTACACCACTCAGCTCGGTGGCTTCTGCAGCCTTGCTGAGACTTCCCTCCTGATGAGGTTCCTTGGAGCAAACCTCCTTGAGAGTCCTCTGGGGTTTTCTTGCCTATGCCATGTGGCCCTGTGGCTGGGTTGTGTTCAGCTCTGGGAAGCTTGCTGCCTGCATCCAGCACGTTCCTCAGGAATGTGGTAACCCCATTCCTTGGGAATACAATTTGAGCTATGACATAATCCCTGGAGCAAGTGAGGAGCCATTAGCGGCTTCTTCCTTACGGCAGTTGGTGGAGCGGAGCTGCGCGTCCTGGGATTCTGCTCATTCCTGGGCATTTTCTCATGCTCCAAACACTGACAGGTGGCAACCTTCATGGGGGCCTGGGTGGGGGTGAGTGATGTTTTCAATCATTCAACACCTCAGTGTGGCTTCCCCTGTTTGTCTGAGTTATGGCTTTGACCTCTAGAATTCGTGAGGAACATGCCCTGAACCTCAGCTCGAACTTGAGTCCAAAGTGCAACAGGGGAGCCTCATGCCAGAGCGTGGCATCAGCTGTCCTAAAGGGCTTGTCTTGGGAGAGAGGGAACAGGGCAAAATGTGAAAGCTCTGTGTAGGTGAAGGTGGGTGAAAAACTGAACATGAGCCAGCATCAGAGTCCAGAGCCAGCCATGTCCTGGGCTGATCCCCAGCAGCATGGGCAGCAGGTGGAGGCAGGGGATTCTGCTCCTCTGCTGCACTCTGCTGAGACCCCACCTGCAGTGCTGGGGCCAGCTCTGGAGTCCTCGGCACAGCAGAAGCATGGAGCTGGTAGTGGAGCATCACTTAGAGCTAGTGTAGACCACAGGAAGTGGAAAGCTGCATGGGCACCTGTGCTGATAGCCCTTCCCTCACTATCTCTTGGAGCTGCTTCCATGGGTGAAAGGAGGGGGAGTGGATTAAAAAAGAGGTAATTAGTGCAGATAGAGCTCTGTGTTAATTAGCTGTCCTGGTAATTATTGCATTGTTAGGAGGAATAAACTCATTACAAGCTCTTTGTTTGGGGTTTGTTTGGCACTTGCTGTGATGGGATCCTGCACAATGAGTCCATAATTCCTCTGCTGCTTTCCTTCACCAGAAAGCCCTGAGTGATCCTGTGGAAGTGATATCACCATGAAATAGGTCTAGAGACTCTGCTGCCAGGGACAGTGTGATTGGTATGGGTTCAAGTTTGAGAGTGTGGCAGAATGGCTGAAAAGTGCTCAGCAGAAAAGGACCTGGCTGAGGATAAGGCAACATATGCCCAGGTGGCCTGGAGGGCCTCCAGCATCCTGGCTTGGCCAGCAGGAGAAGGGCAGGGATTGTCCCCCTGGATTAGGCACTGGTGAGGCCACACCTCAAATCTTGAGTTAAATTTTGGACCTCTTGCTCCAAGAAAGACATTGAGGTGCTGGAGCAGGTCCAGAGAAGGGCAACAGAGCTGGTGAAGGGTCTGGAGGGGAGTGGCTGAGGGACCTGGGATTGTTCGATCTGGAGAAAAGGAGGCTGAGGGGAAACTTTCTGCCTCTCTACAGCCCTCTGAAAGGAGGTTGGTGCAGGTGGGGATTGGTCTCTTTCAAGGAACAAGTGATAGAACAAGAGGAAACAGCCTCAGGGTGCCACAGGGGAGGTTTAGGTTGGACAAGAGGAACAGTTCCTTCATGGAAAGGGTTATGAAGGCCTAAGCAAGGCTGCCTAGGGCAGTGGAAGAGTCTCCATCCCTAGAGGACACCTTGCACTAGACCAGGTTGCTGAAAGCCCCATCCAACCTGGACTTGAACATTTCCAGGGATGGGGCACCTGCAGCTTCTTTAAGAAATTTGTCCCAGTGTCTCACCAGCCTTGCAAGGAAGAACCATCATCCCAGAAGCATTGCCCTGGGGCTGGTGGCCATCAGGTGTTGGGCTCTTGGGGAGCGACATAATGGTGCTGTCCATGCTCTTTGCCCGGAACCAGAACTTCCACTGATGTGTAGTGTCCTCAAAGTGCAGACAGTGTCATGCCATTGCTCCTGGTCTCACCCCAGTTTGGGTCTCGTTCTAGAAGACCACATGAATGGATGCTGTTTTCTGTGGCTTGTATGCCCTGAGCAGCAGAGAGCAATTCAGGAGCATCACCTGTGAACATTTTTGAGGTGATGCTTGTGGCTCTTACTTTTTTGAGATGACACTTGTGGTTCTGGCTCTTCCAAGGTGACAGTCGTGGTTCTTACTCTTGGGGGTTGGACAAGATGACCTTTGAGGGTCATCTGTGTGACACTTGTGGTCCGTACTCTTTTGAAGTGACTTTTATGGTCCTTACTCTTCTGAGGTGGCACTCATCCATCTTCAGCAGCATCCTGGGAGAGCTGCTGGCAGTGCTGGCAGGGAAACTGGAGCTAGATGATCTTCGATGTCCCTTCCAACCCAAACCATTCTAGGATTCTGTGCTGGAAAATGAATGAGCAATGTCCTGACCTGGGCTGGGCCTTGGGTTCAACTGCTGTAAGGTGGTTTCTGGGGGCTGGGGAAACATTTCAGCTGAAATCCTTAGGGGAAGCACCTGCTGCAGCACCTTCCCCTTCTCCTTCTTCCATCTCCTGTGTCCATATTTACCAGCAACTGCTCCCAGCAAGTGATGAAAATTCCCAATTAGCTGCCTGTGAGAACGCCAGCTGTGAGCAAGCCCCAGCTCACCAAGTAACCCTATCCCCTTCCCAACTTGCTTCCCAACATCCCAGGAGGATCTACCCAACCCAGGTGGTTGTATCTCTTCTGGGGGAGAACGGGGTGGTGACACACAGGCAAGAAGGGAGATGTGGAATGAGAGAAAGCTCAAGTGAAAGTTTGCTCTGGTGCACAAGAGCTATCTTTACCCATCTTGGCTGGAGATGACACCAACATTTGTAAAGTCCCTACAGAAGCATCCTGCTTGGCATCCCACTCATGTCAGGCATCTGAGCCCTAGCTTGGCCTCTTCACCGCAGCTTCAGGAGGCCTCTCCCTCCCTTCACAGGTGCCTGTCCAATTTTATGGTTTGCCTCCAACGCGTCCAATCGGTGGAATTTGGAATCGTGAACCGTGGGCAGATGCGGTTCCACCACAAGTCCAGAAGCATACAGGGCCTGCCTGAGGAGCTGCTGGCTTTGGGGTGGGAGGGCTGCAGAGCAGGGCCTTTGAGGCCAGTGGGGTGTGGTGGAGGATGGAAAAGGGATTCAGTGCTTCACGCCTCCCTGGGTAATTTTTGCTGTGATGATCTCACCCAGATCCTCTTGTTGATTTGTCACTTGGCTCATCTGATTCCTTGGCTCTTGACACCTCCCCACCCTTGTCTGTCAGTCTCCATGGGCTGTGAAGGTTAATTAGTTGCAGGAGCCGATGGAGGACATGGTGTTATTGCTGCAACCATGCTCTCTTCTCCTTTTCCCTGCCTAAAATCCCTGCCATGGTGCTCAGAGCCTGCTGAGCTTCCATGTGATGGCTCCATGCCTGGAGACAGAGATGTTTCTTGGGTTTGCTCTGTGGTGGATGTCTCAAGGAAGGGCCTAAGGGTCTCTGCTCCCTTTCCAGGTGTCTGCTTCTTCCTACTCGCAAGTCATCCCTCAAGATGAGCTCCTAAGTTGTTCTTTTGAGGTAGAAGTGGGCTGTTTCTATAGGATCATGAAATTGTTTAGGTAGGAAAAGACCTTTGATGATGTCAAGTCCAATAGGATTGCCAAGTCCACCACTTGGCAATCCTAGCAACAGCAACAGCACCACATCTACATGGCTTTCAGTCCTCTTCAGGGATGGGAGCTTCACCCTGTGAAGCCTAGACCAGGGCTTCAAAACCCTTTCCATGAAGAAATTGTTCCTCACGTCCAACCTAAACCTTCCCTAGGGCAACCTGAGGTAATTTCCTCTTATCTTATCACTTGCTTCTTGAGAGAAGAGACCAAATCTTACCTGGCTTCAGTCTCCTTCCAATGAGTTGTAGAGATCCAGAAGGTCTCCCACCTGGCTTCTTTTCTCCAGGCTGAACAACCCCGGGTCCCTCAGCTGTCCCTCACAAACTCGTTCTCTAGACCCTTCACCAGCTTTGTTGCCCTTCTTTGGACTTGCTCCATCACCTTCATCCTGCTGTACCTTCTCTCACCATCATTTTACAAGGCTTTCAGCACTTCAGGATGCCTTTGGACTGAGAGTTAGGGGCAGAGTTGGGCAGCATAGCAGGCATCTCAACTCTTACTCCCATCCTACTGTGTTGATACAGAATCATCTAATGTTTTTGGATTGGAAGGGACCTTAATGGTTTTCTGGTTCCAACCCCCTTGCAGTGAGCAGGGACATCTTCAGCTGGAGCAGGATGCTCAGAACTACATCCAGCCTGGCCTAGAATGCTTCTGGGAGAAAGCATCCACAAATTGTCTTGACAACCTGGGCTACTGTCTCCCCACCCTCACGGTGAAGAATTTTCTCCTGATACTTAATCTAAATCTCTCTCTCTCCCAGCTTGAAATCCATAATGTAGCATGAGATCAGCCTCACCATCAGAACAGATACTGTGGAAAAACTCCTTTTGCCTTTCTTCACCCTGGATGTGTCCCATCAATGGCCATTTGGAATTTCTTTACTGCAGCAGTGGTCAGGCATTGGAACAGGCTGCCCGGGGAGGTGGCGGAGTCATGGTCCCTGGAGGTGGACACGGTGCTTTGGGACGTGGTTTAATGGACACAGTGGTGTTGAGTTGATGGTTGGATTTGATGATCTTGGAGGCCTTTTCCAACCAAAACAATTCTATAATTCTGTGGTTTACTGGTCGTGGAGGTGTTGGATGGAAGGTTGGACTTGATGATCTTAGAGGTGTTTTCCAACCTGAATGATTCTGTGATTCTGTGTTATCACCCTACTGAAAGCTGGTCCCCCTTGCTCCCCGTGGTGACAGGAGCTGCCCTGCTGCTCTCTCCCAACCATGGGTTATTGACCCCCAAGATCAAGCTCTTCCTGTTTGTTCTGTACCTGCCAGTCTCCCAGTTTTTGAGACTAATCCAAAAGTGGAACAAATGGGAAGCTTCGGCTCCTCTGCACCCGCAGCTGTCCGCACGCTAAGCCCAGCAGCTCATGATGAGCTGCAGCTTGCAGGAGGCCAAACAAGTGGTGTGGGGCTTGAGGTGGGGGGGATGTTGGTTATTTCCCTCCCTTTTCCTCTTGGGAATGCAACAGGGCTGGAGAAATCTGAGTATCTGATTAGCCACACTTAATTAAAAGCTTGATACTCGGGAGTGAGCCTGAGGGACTTGTTGCCAAAGGGAGCCTGGAGGTCAGGCTTCAGTTTTATCCCCTCCAGATCCAGGCTGCTCAACCTTTCAGGAATGCTCTGTCCCAAATATTCCCAATATGATGTTTGTTTTGGAATGAAGATACCAGAAGAGGCTGGTGGAGGTGATAAAGCTATGGGGAAATTCCTTTATGGAAGATATCATTCTCATGGTGAAAAGGTGTTTTTTTACCTTAAATTGGGCTGAAAATAAGGAGATGAAGCAAAAATGTAGCTTCTGGCTTTGTCCAAAGTCAAGTTGGCAAGAGAATAAGCTTAGAGAAAGGGAAAAAAAAAAAGAGTTGTGGTAGCTTGGCAGAAGAATGAAGCTGGAGCCACCTCAGAGCCTCTTGCTTGCTGCTTTGAAGAGCCACAAACTGATGAAGGGTCTAGAGAACAAGTCCTATGAGGAGAGGCTGAGAGACCTTGGGGTGCTTAGTCTGGATGGGAGTAATGATCTTCTTGAGGGTAGGAAGAGGGATCTGGCCAGGGTGGATCAATGGTCCAAGGCCAATGGGATGAGGTTTGACAAAGGCAAGTGCTGGGTCTTGCACTTGGATCACACCAACCTTATGAATGCTCCAGGCTTGGCAGAGTAGCTGGAAGGTTGCCAGGTGGGGAAGGATCTGGACATTTGCTTGACAGTGGCTAGAGAGGAGCCACTGTGGGCCCAGGTGGGCAAGAAGGCTACCAGCATCCTGGCTTGGATCCACAATAGTGTGACCAGCAGGAGCAGGGAAGTGATTGTCCCCCTGGATTCAGCTATGGTGAGGCCACACTTGGAATCTTGGAATCAATTTTGGGCCCCTCAATTGAAGAAAGATATTGAGGGGCTGGAGTGTGTCCAGAGAAGGGCAATGAAGCTGATGAAGAGTATGGAGAACTTGTAAAGAGCAGCCTAGAGAGCTGGGGTTGTTCAGCCTGGAGAACAGGAGATAAAGATCTTCTGGCTCTCCAATTCCCTGAAAGGAGATAGGAGTGAGGTGGGAGCTGGTCTTTTCTCCAGTGAGAGGACAATAGGAAACAGCTTCAAGATGTGCCCCAGGGAGGTTTAGGTTGCCTGCAAGAGTGGTCAAGCATTCAATAGGCTGCCCAGGGAGGTGCTGGAGTCACCGTCCCTGGAGGTGTTCAAAAGCCATGATGGCCTTTTGGGATGTGCTTTAATGGCCGTGGTGGTGTTGGTTCAATGGTTGGACTTGATGATCTTAGAGGGCTTTTCCAGCCCAAACCATTCTCTGGTTCTCTAAGCTGTCTCTGTCAGTGGCCAAGCAGCTTGCTTCTGCTCCCCATGGGAAGCATGGCTTTGCCCTGGGTTGTGACTTGGGATGCAGCAGGATTTATCCTGTGCAAGCACAGTAATTTTTGTCTCCTCAGATGGCACCAGGAATACCCCATGGCCCTGCCAGATGCATCTAAAGGGAAGCAAGATCCCTGTCCCCCTCTGTGGCTCACTGTCATGTCAGGATATTGGGGTGCCATCCCTGGTGCCCTTCATCCTGAGGCTGAGATCCTTCACCTTGGCAGCTCCTTCAAGAGGAGCAGCCTCTCTGCCTTTTCTCTCTCTGCCTCATTGCCTCCCCAGCTGTTTGCAGTTGCTGGCTCCAAACCTACCTTTATTCCTTTTGGCTTTTCCCTCTTCCCCCCCCCCCCCCCCCCCCCNNNNCCCCCCCCCCCCCCCCCAGTTTTCCATTTAATTGTGGCTGTGTTGTTTAACTCAGCATCTTTCCAGCAGCCAGGAAAAAGCTCTGCCAAGGGAAAGATGTCAATGAATTAACCCCCTCTTGAGGTTTGCTTGCTGGGAGATGCCCCTAAAGGCAGAGGAGCTGCCAGGCTAGGGGTGGGTGTGTGAGTGTTTGCCCAAGAGGACAATGAGGATATAGCCCAAACCCATCATTTTTGGGAAGCTTTTGGGAAGTATCATGGCTCAGCTCACCCCTAACAGCTTCTCCAGTGGCTTTAGGGTAGGAACTTTATTCCACGTGTGTTAAACAAAGAGTGATCCTTTCAGTGGGGATTAACAAGAAGGGATCCTTCCAGTGAGTTCCTTCATTTGGGATCAAGCTGAGGTTTAATCACACATCTGCTGATTGGAAAGAAATTTGTCGTTCCTATTCTGAGTTTTCTCACACCTTCTCTCCTGATCCCAACCTTTTCCCTCCCTCCCTGCCTTTTTGTCCCCCTCTTGCCTTTCCCCCCTCCTTTTCCCCACCTTGCCTCATTTTCTCCTCCATTTCCCACCCTTTCCCCTCCTTTCTCCCTCTTTCCCCCCTTTTTTCCTCCTTTTCCCCCATGTCCCTTTCTTTTTCCCCTCATATTTTCCCTTTTTCCCACATCTTCCCTCTTTTTCCACATATTTTCCCCCCTTCCCCCTCCCCCCTTTTTCTCCTTTTTATCCCCATCTTTTCCCCCTCTTTTTATATCTTTCGCCCCCTTTTCTCTGTTTTTCCTTCTTCTCTCTATTTCCCCCTCCCTTTCCTGTCCTTTTTCCTCACATTTTCCCCTTTTCCCTCCTATCCTCCCTCACCTTTCCCTCCTTTTTCCCCTTCTTTTTTCCAGATCTTTTCCTTCTTTCCCCCTATCTTTCCTCACCTTTCTTTCCCTTTTCCGATCTGGAGCAAAGCAGAAGCCCAGCACCCAGGGGCTGCATCTCCAGGCCCCTCTAGGTGGCACGATGCTCCTGCCTTCACAGCCTCCTGCTTTTCTTTTTGCAACGATTTGCTTTTTATTTCCCTTTCCCCAGGAAAACCACGGCAGGAAAATGAACTGAGAGTTACAAGGAGCAGCAAAATATCCGTGTGTTCAGCAGGAATAAGCAACCTGGGCAGAGCTGGGTGGGCTTTTCTCCCCATCAGGGATGTTCTCTGCTTTTAATGTTGGCAGGGATTTAAGACACGAGGGCTTGCAGATGCTCTCGTGCTGGTGGTTTTCATGGCTTGGGGGGGGTGGTTAAAAATCACCCAGAATTTAAAAGGTGGCTCAAAAAACAGCTGGATTTTGAGGCATGGGTGTTAGAAAGCAGCAGAAGTACAAGGGGGCAACTTTTAAAGCTAGATAAGTGTTGTAAGGCAGATCTTCTGGCTCTACAGCTGTCTGAAGGGAGGTTGGAGCCAGGTGGGGGTTGGTCTCTTCTGTCTGGGATCAGGTGATAGAATGAGAGGAAAGGGCCTCGAGTTGCACCAGAGAAGGTTTAACTTCGAGATGATGAACAATTTCTGCCCTGAAAGAGTGGTCAGGCAGTGGAACAGGCTGCCCAGGGAGGTGATGGAGTCCCCATCCTTGGAGGTGTTCAAGAAATATGTAGACATGGCACTTGGGGACGTGGTTTTGTGGCCACTGGTCTTAAGTTGACCATCACTCGATGATCTTAGAGGTCTTTTCCAACTGAAACAATTCTGTGATCCCAGGTCCCAGCTAAACTGTCTGTGTTAAAAGCCTGGCTCCCTCCCTCTGCTTATGGTGATCTCCTGCTCTGGGAGAGATGCTTTTGCTGCTACAGTTGAGGAAACAGCCTCAGGTTGCACTGGGGGAGGTTTAGGTTGGGCATGAGGAACAATTTCTTCATGGAAAGGGTTGTAAAGATCTGGCCCAGGCTGCCCAGGTCAGTGGTGGAGTCCCCATCCCTGGAGGGATTCCAAAGCTGTGCAGAGGTGGTGCTGAGGGCCATGGTTTGGTGGTGCCCTGGCAGTGCTGGGTTAACTGTTGGACATGGTAATCTTGAAGGTCTCTTCTGACTGAAACAATTCTATGATAAAATTGTGAGCTTGCGAGGGGGCACTTGAAATGATTTATCTAAGAGATGCAGCACACAGCAGATGTGATTCCTCAGCCAGCCCACTGAGGGTTTTCCATCTTTCTAAAGCCAAACCTAAATCAACCTTTTTTCACTCTGATAACCAAGCAGTACAGCAGAGACAGGTTGTCATCTCTTCTCTGGTCAAATCCCAGTGACCGTCACCATGCTGCCAGGACAACTCAGGGTCAGTGTGGAGAGGCGGAAACTGAATTTAGGCACTAATACCACTGAGGTGACTGGTCAGTTTCATTTGGTCAATGGCAGGGGATGAAAGTGCCCTCTGGAGATTGAGTCTAATTCCCTTGCTAAAGCAAGGTCACCCAGAGCAGGTTGCCCAGGATCACTATGTCCAGGTGTATTTGGAAGGGACCATTGAGATCACTGAGTCCACCCCCTCTGCTAAAGCAAACCAAACTCAGACCATTTTGAGTATAGGCAGGACTGAAGGGTCTGGAGGTGATGCCACATCTGCTCCTCTGTGTGGTAGATCAGTTAATGCAGTGGTTAATTAATTGTGGGCTAAGAGAGGATAGAGTGACAAGTTTTAAGTGATGCACCTGAACACAGTGTTAGAATGGTAAGTGTGATCCTAGGCCACCTGCTCTACGTGACCCTGATTTAGCAGGGGAGCTTTAGACTCGATCTGTAGAAGTCCCTTCCAACCTCTACCTGCGGTTGTGATCCTGGGCAACCTGTTCTAGGTGACCCTGCTTTAGCAAAGGGGTTGGCCTTGATCTCAAAAGGTCCCTTTTAACCCTGCCTGGACATGGTGATCCTGGGCAAGTTGCTGTGGGTGACCCTGCTTTAGCAGAGGGATTGGACTTGATGATCTCCAGAGATCTCTTCCATCCTCTACCATTCTATGATTGTATGAAACCCAAAACCAAGGGAAAGTCTCCACCAGTTAATGAAACACATCTTGACCAGCTGGTCCCTGGATCACCTCAGAATTAAGATGACAAACCCCTGCCTGTGTGCTAGGGCCGTTGAGTGCCATCAACAAAGTTAAGGAGCTTCCAAGTGTTCTACCACTGCCTGAAACAGCCTAACCCATCCAGGAGAGCTTATTACCACAGGGAAATTTGGTGGTGGACAAAATAGGGTAGGTGAGCTTAGATGCTTGGACACTTTGATTTTGGGGGTTGTAATTTCCCAGTGGATAGCAAAGCTGCAGGAAGCACCCTCTGGTCTTTGTTAGCCTGTAAAGGGTGACTGCAGGAGTAATGAGATGTGTGTGAGGGACAATAAAAAGAGGGAAGGATTTGCAAGCCTTTGCTTTTCAAGGGCAAAAATGGTTTTAAAAATAACAACAACAACAAAAATAGATTAAAAAAGTCCCTCAACATGACTAAAAAACTCACCAAATGATATATAAAAAAGCAAACAAACAAAAAAAAAACCCCACCCCAAAATCAGTTTAAAGTAACCCCAAAATGATTAAAGGAGCCTCAGATGGCAAAAAAAACACCCCACCCAAACAACCACCCAAATTATTAACATCTCCCAAAGGACTAGGAAAAAAAAACCCCACAACAAATACCCAAACTAATTTCAAATTAACCCCAAAATAGTTAAAAAAAATCCAAAATGTCTAAACCCAACCCCAAATTATCTAAAAAAAACCCAAACCCAAACACCACAAATGATTAAAAATATCCCCAAATGATTAACTACCCCCAAATGATTAAACCCCTCCAAATTAGTAAACAAACAAACAAAAAAAAACCAAAATTCGATTCAACCCCCTCAAAAATATCCCAAATTATTAAACTCCCCCAATGATTTAACCCTCCCCAAATTATTAACCCCTCGACGATTAACCCTCCCCAAATTATTAACCCCTCGACGATTAACCCTCCCCAAATTATTAACCCCTCAATGATTAACCCTCCCCAAATTATTAACCCCTCGATGATTAACCCTCCCCAAATTATTGAAACAAAAAAAACCCCCAAATGATTAAAAAACCAAACCAACCCAAGAAATGATTAACAAAACTCCAAAATGATCAAAAAAGCCTCCCAAAAGAATTTTACATCTTCCCTCCCCCCCCTAATTTTAGAACTCCAATTGAATTCTGTTCTTCTCACCTAAAATTCCTTCGACTGCACCCCCTCAAACTCCTCCAGCCCTTCACTTTTCCAGGAATGATCCTGTTTATTTGCCCCTTCTCTTTCTCTTTTTCACTTGCTCATTAGGATTTTGTTCTGGAGAGGCACAACCCCCCCAGCTCGAGCCTGACACTGCTGCAGCTGCCTCCTCCCCGTCGCATCCTTCTCCATTATTTTGTTCTGCTGGTTCAGTTTTTCTCCCGCTGCTAACGGCTGGAGCAGATGGTAGGATACTGAGCCATGCTGACCAGGAAATTCCCTTTAAACTGGGAGCCTTTTTCCAGCACAAAGCACCAAAGTTACTGTTCTTGGCACTGCTTTTGCTTGTCCAAGGAGAGCACAGAGTTATAATCATGGAATCGTGGAATTGTTCTGGCTGGAAAAGAGCCTTAGGATCACCAAGACCAATTATTAACCCAGCGCTGCCAGGTCACCACTAAGCAGTGGCCCTCAGCACCACATCTACAACTACCTGAAGGGAGGCTGTGGCCAGGTGGGGGTTGGTCTCTTCTCCCAGACAACCAGCAATAGAACAAGGGGACACAGTCTCAAGTTGTGCTGGGGGAAGTATAGGCTGGATGTTAGGAGGAAGTTCTTCACAGAGAGAGTGATTGGCATTGGAATGGGCTGCCCAGGGAGGTGGTGGAGTCACTGTCCCTGGAGGTGTTGAAGCAAAGCCTGGATGAGGCACTTAGTGCATGGTCTGGTTGATTGGCTAGGGCTGGGTGCTAGGTTGGACTGGCTGATCTTGGAGGTCTCTTCCAACCTGGTTGATTCTATGATTCTATGATTCTACACTGCTTTGAAACCCCTCAAGGGATGGGGACTACTACAGGTATTCCTAGAGCAGCCTGGGCCAGGGCTCTGCAATCCATCTGGGGAAGAAATTGTTCTTCATGTCCAGTGTAAACTTCCTCTGAGGCAACTTGAGGCTGTTTCATCTCATCCCAGTGCTTGTTCCTGGATGCAACCTCCTTTCAGGCAGTTTGAGACAGCTGGAAGGTTTCCTCGCAGTCTCCTCCAGGCTGAACAAACTCAGGTCCCTCAGCTGCTCCTCACCAGACTTGTTCTCCAGACCTTTCACCAGCAGTATAGGCTGGATGTTAGGAGGAAGTTCTTCACAGAGACAGTGATTGGCATTGGAATGGGCTGCCCAGGGAGGTGGTGGAGTCTCCATCCTTGGAGGTGTTCATGGAAAGACTGGATGAGGCATTTAGTGCCATGGTCTATATGACTGGATAGGGCTGGGTGGTAGGTTGGACTGGATGATCCTGGAGGTCTCTTCCAACCTGGCTGATTCTATGATTCTATGATTCATTGCCTTTCTCTGGACATGCTCCAGCACTTTGAATGCCTCAGCTTGGCAACCATTCCTCTAAAGAAATTTTTCCTAATCTCCTAAACCTCCTCTGGTGTTATGGAAAGAAGAGAGAGAAGCTCTTCAGACTCTTCCGTGTGGCTGTGTTTAGTAGCATGAGGGCTTCCTGGGGGAAAGGCTCTATTGATGATGTCTATACAGGGCAAAACTAGGTGGTCCTGTGGCTTCAGGTGCTGGATATTTGGTGTGGGAGATTCCCAGAGGAGCAGAGAAGACTCTTTGGGATGTGTTGTTTTCTTGTGGAGAACATTGTCAAGCATTGGAACAGACTGCCCATGGAGGTGGTTGAGCCACCATCCCTGGAGGTGTTTAGAAGCTGTGTAGATGTGATGCTTGGGGGTGTAGCTTAGTGGTGAACTTGGTACAGGAGGGTTCACTGTTGTACTTGTTGACCTGGAAGGTCTTTCCCAACCTAAATGATTCTGTGAGTCTGGTTTTACTCCAGGATTTTAGCACCCAAAAGGGAGGTGGGGGGTGACAGATGAGAGTATTGCACTTGAGTAATGTCTCCCTGTCTTGTGGTGAGCCCCTGATGGAGGCCACCCAAAGAGGTGGGAAATGCACCATCCGTGAACATTCCAAGTCAGCTTATTTGGGGCTCTAGTTGAAGGTGTTTTACTCACTGCAGTGAGGTTGGACTAGGTGACGTTTAAGGTCACTTCCAACCCAACCTGTTCTGTGATGATATGGGTCTGAGGAGAAGAGGACATTGAGGTAGCCACTCACAGTTTGGTGCGTGCCTGGGATTGCTGCCTGCAGGGCACTTCCCTGGTGCTGGAGTAGACCACAGGAGGTAGAAAGCAGCAGTACCTCTGCATGTTAGGTTGTCTGCAGCTCTGAGCAGCCTGAAATGGTTTCAGCCTGCGCCAGGGGAAGTTCAGGCTGGATGTTAGGGAACATTTCTTCACTGAGAGTGATCTGCTGTGATGGTTTGGGTGGCAGGGCAGTGGTGGAGTCACCATCCCTGGAGGTGTTCAAGCAGCATGTTGACCTGGTGCTCAGGGACATGGTTTAGTGTTGACCCTTCAGTGCTGGGTTGAGGGTCGGATCTTTGAGGTCTCTCTCAGCTGGGTGTATTCTGCGATTCTGTGACCTCAGTGAAGATTCATTGAATGATTTGGGCTGGAAGGGACCTTCATGCTCATCTAGTTCCAACTTTCCACTAGGCCAAGTTGCTCAACGCCCTGTCCAGCCTGGTCTTGAACACCTCCAGGGAGGGAGCAGTGCGGGGCGGGGTTGGGTGAGATGACCTTTAAAGGTCCTTCCAACCCAACCCATTGCACGATTCTCCAACATCAGCTGGGAAGCTGAAGCTGGGCTCCCAGCTCAGCAGCGTGGCGGCGGCAGCGCAGCGAGCGAGGTGCTGGGCGGCTCGGTGCATTGTGAAGTAATGAAGTGGAAATGAAGTCCCTGCTGGTGAGCAGGGGACGGGGGGGACGGGATTAACTCCCAGCAGCAGCACTCGGCCGCCGAGATTGATGGGATGTGCTGACGTTGGGGACCAAACATGACCATCTCACTTTGGAGAGCAATTAATCTCAAGGTTCAGTGATCTGTCATCTGCTGCCGCTGCCGAAGAGCCAGGGAATTTGTTAGGAGGGCTTGAAAAGAGCTTCCACAGAGCAGGATTTGGGCTGCGTGCTCCTTTGCCTCTCTACAAGTCCACTGGAAGGAGATGGGAGTGAGGTGGGGGTCGGTCTCATCTCCCTATAGTACCGGGTGATAAAATGGAAGGAAGCAGGTGGTGTGTGAAGGTTGGGCCCCTCACTCCAAGAAGGATATGGAACAGGTCCAAGGAAGAACAGCAAAGCTGATGGAGGGTCTGGAGAACAGGTCTGGTGAGGAGCAGCTGAGGGACCTGGGGTTGTTGAGCCAGGAGAACGGGAGGGTGTGGGGAGACCTTTGGGCTCTCTGCAGCTCCCTGAGAGGAGGTTTAAGCGAGGTGAGGATTGGTCTCTTCTTGCAAGGAACAAGGGATAGGACAAGAGGAAATGGCCTAAAGTTGCACCAGAAAAGGTTTACATTGGGCATGAGAGACAAGTTCTTCATGGAAAGGGTTGTCAAACCCTGGCCCAGGCTGCCCAGGGCAGCGGTGAAGTCCCCATCTCCAGAGGACTTTCAAAGCCACGTAGATGCAGTGCCGAGGGACGTGGTTTAGTGGTGGTGTGGTAGTGCTGTGTTGGTGCTTGCAGTCGATGATCTTGAAGGTCTTTTCCAACAGAAACAATTCTATGATTTTATGATATGCTGCACCCCACAGAGGAAGAATTGAGGTGAGATGCAAAGGTATTTCCCAGCTCTGTTTTGCTGGATAAGGAAGGTGGGCACAAGTTGAGTGCACGGAGCTTTTTGGTGGCTGCCAATATCTCTGAGCATATTAAGTCAGTGAGACACTTGAGTCAAAATGTGCTCAAGGACTTGGGTCAGTCTAGGAGCTGCTGGATATTTAAATCAAGATCGATCAAATCTTGGAATTGTAGAATGGTTCAAGTTGGAAGGGACCAGAAAGGTGGGAATGGTCCCATGTCCCACCATGGGTAGGGACACCTTCCAGTATAGAGTTACTAAGATTGGAAAAGATCATCAAGTCCAGCCATAACCCAGCAGTATGACCACTAAACTTTATCCTGAAGCTCCTGGTCCACTTTTTATTGCCCCCTATATTCCTTTGGGTGCAGCTGTGGGGGTGATAGAATAATTTTTGCCTTTGCCAAAGCATTTCACAGACCTTATAAATATCTCCAGACAACAGACTGAAATGAGGGGATGGGAGATTCCTCAAACCCAGCCAGCTCCTTCTCTCTGGAGACATGTTCCTTGCCCAGCTGGACATCTCTTTTTCACTCTCCACATGCTGCAGCCCTCCTCAAGGTGTTTTTCCAGCCCTTGATTTCAAAACACACATTGAATCTGAAGGCAGGAAGGTTGGGTAGGGCAAAAGTGATGGCTCAGCTGTGCTCCCAGTACCAGACTGGTCTGCAGAGTAAATGCACTTGTGTGCTGTGCTGTTGAGACCTGAGAGTGGGATGTTTTACAAGCAGCCAGCCTTCTGCTACACATAAGGTGGTCAAGAAGTCACAGCAGCTTTGGAAGGCAAAAAAAAGCGTCCATTTGGGCTTGGTTTTGTGGACTTCTGTACAAGTTTCCGTGGTTGATCCAATTCTGTGGTGTAGGAAGAATCTATTTGTGTTTCTGCACCCCAGTTTTCTTGTCTCTTAAGTGGGAGAAAGCTTCTGGGAAGTTGAAGAGTGATATAAAGGAATTCCTCTGAGGACAAAGTGTTCTCTGTTGGGCTCATCCCTGAAAGATTCAGCACCTTGAGGCAGAAAAAGCCTGGAATACAATGTGCAGGTGGGGAAGGGTGCTTCCAAACCTGCAAAATAATTAAGGAGGGCTAAAAGAAAAGGAGGAAAAGGAGGATAAAGGTGAACCATGTTTTGTGGGCAAATCCCAGGTACTGGAGGGCAGAATTGTCCCTGGAGCCTGGGACCTGGGGTGGGACTGGAGCTAAAGCACCTTTAAACCTCAACTAGCTGTTGTACTGTGTGGGTTTGCAGCAGAATTAACCCCAAGCACTGACTAAGGATACAGATGATGTGAACCATGTTTTATGGGCAAAGCTTCAGCTGTGGGGGGCAGAGTGGTCCCTAGAACCGGGGATGTGGGCTGGGGCTTGTACAGGTGTGACTCAAAGACCATCAAGACTGTAGGTGCAGACTGCCTGCTCAGAGGTGGTATGAATCCCATGGCACAAGTGGCATGCACATTAATGTCCTGCTGTTTACGCCCCCCCCCCCGCCCCCCCCCCCCCCCCCCCCCAGTATTAATAGCTGGACAGTTTGTGAATTGCAGCACTGAAACCTGAGGCTGGCCTCTTGCCCATGTGTCACCCAGCACATGGACAGAGTGACACTGCAGAGAGTCACCACCAGCTTGAAAGCCTAACGTGGGGAGGGAAAAGTGCAGCTCTGTTGTTTACATCCCATTTGAATCCTCTCTTGTTTCAGTTGAGTGTGTGGAAGAGGGGATGGATGTGAAACTAAAGCAAGGTGGGTCCTGGGGATGAGGGCATCAAGTGATGTCCTCTGCTAGTTTTCCACCGTGGTTTGCAGCAAGTTCTTACCAATTGCTGTCTTTGGTTTCCCCAGGCTGTCACCTTAATGCTGGTGAACATAAAACCAGTGGCATGCTGTGAGGTCCTCAGAGGCTCTGGTTTGAAAGGCAAAGGAGCCTGTTGGGGTGGAAAATCAGCTCTATGTGTGTTGGAGTTGTGCATGGTAGAAACATAGCATCGTAGAATTGCTTGGTTGGAAAAGACCTTTAAGATCTTCCGTTCTCTAACTCTCCCAAGGCTAGTGCTAAACCACGTCCCTCAGCACCACCTCTTTCAAACACCTCCAGGGGTGGGGATTCAGCCACCTCCCTGGGGAGCCTGCTCCAGTTTGGGAACCCTTTCAGTGAAGAAGTGTCTTCTAATATTCAACCTAGAGGTCTCCTGGGGCAATTTGAGGCTGTTTCCTCTTGTCTTATTGCTTGTCCTGTGGGAGAAGAGACCAACCCCAACTTTGCTCCAGTCTCCTTTCAGGGAGTTGCAGCGAGCCAGAAGGTCTTCCCTCAGCCTCCTTTTCTGCAGGCTCAACAGCCCAAATTCTCTCAGCTGCAGCTCACAAGACCTATTCTTCAAACCCTTCACCAGCTTTGTTGCCCTTCTCTGAACCTGCTCCAGCACCTTAATGCCCTTCTTGAAATGAGGGTCCCAAAACTGAACTCGGAATTCAAGATGCAGCTTCACCAGTGCTGAGGACAGAAGTTAGATGTTGGAGTAGCTGGTTGGTGAGGACTCACTGGCAGCATGCTGAGAAACCTCAGTTTTCTGTATTTTGCCTTTAACTTGGCAGAGTGAGGGCCAAGCTCTGCATTTTTGTTTTTGTTCCCTTGGTTAGAAATAAGTAGTCTGCAGATTTATTTTGTCAGTGATGTTGTTCCTTTGCATCAAATGCAGTCCAAATTAGATGATCTCCAGGGTCCCTTCCAACCCAACCCATTCTATGAATCTATGGAATTATTAATACTGAGCATTATTAATTGCTTCCCAGGTTCTTCTAAATTTCCATGTAGCCAAGTATTGATTTCCCACTCTGGTTTTATTGAGAGGTGTCCTCCTGGGCAGCCATGTAGGTCCAACCCAAAATAAAAAATGGTTTATTAATTTAAAAGCCTGTGAGCTGGGTTGTGTTGGTTTGCATCCCAAAATTCTTTACAGTAGGGGTGGTGAGGCACTGGACCAGGTTGCCCAGGATGCCCCCTCCCTGGTGGTGTTCAGGGCCAGGTTAGATGAGGCATTGGGCAGCTTGCTTTAGTGAAAGCACCTTAGTGAAAGGTGCCCTTGCTCATGGCAGGGAGGTTAGAACTGGATGATCTTTAAGGTCCCTCCAACCCAAGCCATTCTGTGATTCTGTGAAAACCATTTGGGTTTATCAAGGGGGAGGTTAAGGGTTTATTGTTCTGGAGACTGAGAGCCTTCATAGAATTATAGAATGGGTGGGAGTTGGAAGGCACTCTGGAGATCATTGAGTTCAATCCTCCTGTCAAGGCAGGTTTACCTACAAAGGTTACACAGGAACACATCTGGGTGAGTTTCGCCTGTCTCCAGAGGTGGAGACTCGGTCACCTCTCTGAACAGCCTGCTTCAGTGCTCTGTTGCCTTCAAAGTCAAGAAATTCCTCCTGATCTTTAGATGAAACTTCTTATGTTTAGGTTTGTGCCTGATACCCCTTGTCCTGTGACTGGGCATCACTGAGAAGAGCCTGATCCCATCCTCCTGACACTCACCCTTTAGATACAGAATCACAGAATGACAGAATCACAGAGTTAACCAGATTGGAAAAGGCCTCTAGGATCATCCAGTCCAACCTATCACCTAACCCTGGCACTAAGTAACCAAACCATGGCACCAAGTGCCTCATTTGGCCTCCTTTTAAACCACCACCTCCAGAGGTGGTGACTCCACCACCTTCCCAGGCAGCCCATTCCAATGGCACTCACTCTTTCTGTGAAGAACTTCTTCCTAATGTCCAGCCTAAACCTGCCCTGGTGCAGCTTGAGACTGTGTCCTCTTGTTCTGTCACTGGGTGTCTGGGAGAAGAGACCAACCTCCACCTGGTTACAAACTCCTTTCAGGTAGTTGTAGACAGCAGTGAGGTCTCTCCTGAGCCTCCTCTTCTCCAGGCTGAACGTCCCCAGCTCCCTCAGCCGCTCCTCGTAGGGCTGTAATCCAGCCCCTTCCCCTTGAGAAGATCCCCCCTCAGACTTCTCTTTTCCAGGCTAAAAAGCCCCAAATCTCTTGATCTTTCACTGCCTCACACTACCAAGTGGAAAGTAGGTACTAAAGTCACTCATTAATTCCCTGAATCAGTGGACGGTGTTAGCCATGAGTACCTAAGGCGTTCTCAGGCTCTGGGTATCTTCACTCACCTGAGAGAAGTGTTGGCAACTTGTTGGGAGCCTGCAGGCACCACAGACCATTTTGTTTCATCCTAATTTCAAATCTGGAGGAGCTGCTGGAGGGGCTGATGGATCCCTGAGTGCAAATGAAGCACCATGTGGAAGGTGCTGCTCCCTGGGTACCTCTTCACATGTACCTTGAGGCTTCTCAGTGATGCAGCTGGTGATCCTGAGGGCACTGAGATGTTCTCCCTTCTCATATCTATACCCAGTAGGAAGGGTAAGAGGATACTCTAAAGAGACAGAGGATAAGAGGAAACTGCCTTGTGCTGAACCGCTCACTTTTCCCAGCCTCTGATTGCTTGAAGAGATGTCACTAGCGCTGTCTGTTCCTGGGAGCCACCACCCTGAAGGAAGCACGTTGCTTCCCCAAAAAGCCAGCCAATGTCTAGGGACCTCTGTGCTGCAGCTGGAACTTGCACAGGTACATCAAGAGCAGAAAATTCATCCTCAGGAAGCATCTTTGCAAGGTTTTGCTGAGCTTGTAGGAAGGTTTTGTTTAATTGATTGTCTTCAGTTCTTCTCCAGCTCCTGCTGGAAGACTGGTTTGTTGGACTGGAGCAGGGCAGATGCTGGGGACAGCATGAATTTAGCTACTGGAGGAGAGGAGTCAACTGGAATGTATCATCCCAGTGTTTTAGGTCCAGGAGTGTTGGTCTTGTCCACAGTGGAAGGTGCAGTCTGCGGTTGCTGGTCAGATCTTTCTCCAAATGTTGCCTCAGGTCTGGTCTAATGGAGCAGTTCTGCTTCGCTCCAAGGTCGCACCTGCTTGGCAGGACATGCTGGGGTCTTTGGCTGCCCTAAGTTAGTTTTGGCATTCATGTCCATCAACGTGAAGGGTGAGTGTTGAGGGTAGGCGAGGTCTCAGCTCTGCAGAGAAGGACCTGAGGGTGCTGGTGGGCAAGTTCATCATGAGCCAGCAATGTGCCATCATGGCCAAGGAGGCCAATGGTCTTCTGCAGGTCTTCTCGGTATTGTGTCCAGTTCTGGGCTCCCCATTTCAAGAGAGATAGTCCAATGGAGGCTCCAAAGCTGCCAAGGAGCCTGTACCATCTCTGTGAGGAGGAAAGGCTGAGCCCTGTGGCTGTTTAGCTTGGAGAAGAGCAGCTGAAAGGGGATCTGCTCAATGCTCAGCAGGAGCTAAGGGGCCTGTGGGGGGCAAGAGGCTGGAGCCAGACTCTTGTCAGTGGTGCCCAGTGGAAGGACAAGGGGCAATGATTACAGACTGGAACCCAGGAAGTTCCATCTGAACATGAGGAGAACCTTTTGCTAGAGCCCTGTAGCAACCTGCCCAGAGAGGTTGTGGAGTCTCCTCTGGAAAGCTTCCAAACCCACCTAGACATTGTGATCCTGGGCATCCTGCTGTGAGTGTCCCTGCTTTGGGCTGGACTGGATAATCCAGAGGTCCTTTCCAATCCCCATCATGCTGGGGTGCCCAGGGATGGTTCCTTCTTTGAATGCCCTAGTGCTGCTGGTGAAGTTAGCATGGAGTCATTAATGTTGGAAAAGACCTTTCAGATCATCAAGTCCTACCATAATCCAGCTACCGTGACCGTGCACTTGGCTGTTTCGTCTCAAGCCAATCTTTGCAGCCAGCTCTGGGTCTGATTTGCAAGCACAGCAGTGGCAGTCACAGCAGCTCCTCCAGCTCCTTTTGCAGCCACTGAGTTGTAATTCTCAGCTGTTTTTTTTTTATTTCCCTGTTAATTGTTTTAATTACTTCACAAACCTGGCCCCTGATAAGGGGACAAGGTAGACACAGTGCCTGGCTTTTATTACTGAACCTGCTCTCACTCAAGAAGTGATTTCTGCTGAAGGCTTCCATCGAACTGCTGAGTCAAGACAATGGCTTGATGGGATAACATCTTCCCTGCTCCCTTCTGTTCAGACCCTTGAGTCCCATTCGCCTGGGTTGTGTTTCTTGGAAGGCAGCTCCTGTTAAAGGAGCCCCTGAGCAAACATGCTGAGCTCTTGCTGGAGGAGCCAGAGTTTGTGTCTATAGCTTGAGTGTTCACTCTAGATCCCCAGCACCCCAAAGCTGGGGATTCTGCCATGCTGTTGAAAGGTGGTTCTTTGTGTTGACTATTCCTTAGGTTCCAGCAAGTGGTTTGACTTCAGAGAATCATAGAACCCCAGCATAGTGGGGGTTAGAAGAGACCTCTGGAAATCGTCCAGTCCAACCCCCCTGCTAAAGCAAAGTCACTCACAGCAGGGTGCCCAGAGTCACAATGTCCAGGTGGGGTTGGAATCTCTCCAGAGGAGGTGACTCCACAACCTCTCTGGGCACCAGCACCCTCACACCAAAGACATTTCTCCTGTTCAGATGCAACCCCTTGGGATCCAGTTTGTGCTCATTGCCCCTTTTCCTGTTGTTAGGCATCACTGACAAGAGTCTGGCCCCAGCTACTTGCTCCCTACCCTTTAGCTTTTGCTGTACATTGAGCAGAACCCCTCTTAGGCTTCTCTTCCCCAGCCTAATCAGCCCCAGGGCTCTCAGTCTTTCCTCCTCACAGATGCTCCATGCCCCTCTCTGTAGCCTACACTGGACTCTTCAGTAGCTTCGTGCCTCTCTTGAACTGGGGAGCCCGGAACTGGATCCAGTTTTCCAGCCTTGACCTCACTAGGGCAGAGTAGAAGCTGGGGAGAACCTTTTGCCTTAGAAACACAAATTGTTTAGGGTTGGAATGGACCTTAAATGTTGTTTAGTGCCAGCCTCCACATCTCCTCCACAGGACATCTTCCACTAGACCAGGTTGCTCAAGGCCTTGTCCCTTCTCTTGAAGCTGCTCAGTGCTTTCTTCCTTTAGATAACACCACCTTGGAGCTCAGTGCCTGTGGTTCAGCTGCTCAGAACTTAACTTTGCAAGCAGAGAAGGTTGGCCAAGAATTTCTCTGCTGAATGGAGCCATCTAGGAAGGGCCTGCAGAGAGGCTTGGAAGGGGGGTGGTGGGGCTGCCATCGAAGGGGTTACTCATCAGCCTGGCATCGTTAATGCCCATTGCCTGCAGAGACTAATTAAGGAGAGCTGCAGCTGGTTCTTGAAGCACTTTGTGGGGATTACACACACAGCCTGTGCTGGAGGAGCTCTCAGAGTGTGACACATTAGATGAGGCGAGTATCGAGCCCTCAGGAGTTGGGTCTTTGCAGGGGGGACACATGGTCATGGGGAGAGAACAGGACAGGGTTTCCCAAACTGTTTCTTGGAGACGGTTTGGTTTTGGCCAAACAAGAGTCTGGGAGTGGTGACAGCCTGGCTTAGGCAGTGACAGGTCATGAAACATGGACAGCTGGTGGAAAAGGCTAAGAAGGTTTTCCCACTACCCCTCCGCACCCCACCCCAAACCTTATCTTTGCCTCAAGATAAATAACAAAGGGTAATTGCAGGAGTGCACCTTCCCAAATTCAAGAGATTATGGGATGTGGATCAGAAATTGTGGCCAGCAGGACCAGGGCAGGGATGTTCCTCCTTGTACTGGGCATTGGTGAGGCCACAGCACAAATCCTGGGTTCAGTTTTGGGCCACTCATTTCAAGAAGGACATTGAGGGGCTGGAGCAGTTCTGGAGAAGGGCAATGAAGCTGGTGAAGGGTCTGGAGAACAGGTCTGGTGAGGAGAGGGAACTGGGGTTGTTGAGCCTGGAGGAAAGGAGACTGAAGGAAGACCTTCTGGCTCCCACCAGCTTCCTGAAAGGAGGTTGGAGTGAGGTGGGGTTGGTCTCTTCTTGCAAGGAACAAGTGATAGGACAAGAGGAAATGGCCTCAAGTTGTAGCAGGGGAGGTTTAGGAATGATTTCTTCATGGACATGAGGAATGATTTCTTCACGGAAAGGATTTTCAAGACCCTGGACCAAGTTGCTGGTGTAGTCCCTGTCCTTGGAGGGCTTTCCAAGCCATGTAGATGTGGTGCTGAGGGATGTGGTTTTGTGATGACTTGGCAGCAGGTTTCATGTTTGGCATCAATGAACTTAAATGTCCCAACATAAACCGGTCAATGCTTCTATGGTTTGCCTCATGTAAGCAGCAGACCCACCAGCCCCACACATGTGGTGGGGGCATCTCAGGGCGTTGCTACTTTGCTCTACAACCATTGTATCTGTAAACAGCCCAGGGGAAAGACCTCAGGTTTGATATGGCCCTTGGTTACAGCCCATCTGTATTAGAACAGTGCTAAAATATCCATGTGCTCAGAGTGGAGGGGCAACAAATCCTTCCAAGATGATATTATACCTGCAGCATCAACACATCATGCCTGGGGACAAAGCCTGGTTGCTTCTTCACTTTGCTGGCTAAAGCTCAAAGCCTCTACTGCTTGTCTTCATGTGCAGTTGCATTTCAGCTGGGTTCAGCTGCCGCCTCAGGAGTCCAGGACTATGCTCCAATTGCAGACCTGCCTGTTGGACCTTGCAGTCCTCTGTCCTCATAGCAATAGGTAGTTTTGCTTGTCCTAAAATGCAAAGAAACATTGTGTGCAGAAGCTGCTTGAGGTGCGTGTCTGAGGAGCACTCCGTGCTGCTAGTTGAGGACGAGGAGTATGGAAGCTACCTTCATAATCCCTGGAGTTTCTAATTTCAGTCACTTTATTTTAGAGCTCTCAGTAATGTGAGTGCCCTGCAGATCCCTCAGGCGTGCTTTTGAGAGAGATCTGCCTCCCTACCCAACCCTGGCTCCTTGTTGGCGTTGCTCAGCTGCTTTGTGGGGCTGCAGAGGTCCCTTTCGCGCATCGTTCATCTTAGCAGTGTTGGCAGCTCTTGGAGCTTTGCCCTGGTGGCACAAGGCCATCGTTCCCCCAGCCCCTCTCCCAGTGTGCAACTCCTGATGAATTTAGCAAGAGCAGGACTCAGCCTCATTCCCAAGGTTTATGTTGGCAGAACACCCTCTGCCCCATCATGATTAAAACGGGTTGGAACAAGTTGCCCAGGGAGGTGGTGCCATTCTCCCTGGAGATGTCCAAGAGACATGTGGGCATGGCACATCAGGACATGTTTTAATGCCCATGATGGTCTTAGGTTGACAGTTGGACTTGATGGTCTTAGAGTTTTTTTCCAGCCAAAACAGTTCTATGATTCTAAGATTTCCTTTGTTCTGGTAGTTTTGTCTGCTCATCTACCTTGGCCTGCAGAAAGTTGTGTTTTCTGTGTTCTCCAAGACCATGGATCATATTGGGTTATTGAATGGTTTGGGTTGGAAGGGACCTTTGAAGGTCATCTAGTCCAACCTCTGTGCAGTCAGCAGGGACATCTGCAAATAGAGCAGGTTGCTCAGAGCTGCAAACAACCTGATCTGGAATGGTTCTAGGGATGGGTCATCTACCACCTCTCTGGGCTACCTGGACCAGGGTCTCACCACCATCATCATAATGAGTTTCTGCCTTCTCTCCAGTCTAAATCTTCCTCTTTCAGTTTCAAACCATCACCCCTTGCCTGGTTGTCACAAAAGACCCTGCTAAAAAAATCTAATACTACCATTCCTGTAGCCTTCTTTAAGCCTTGAAAGGCCACACAAAGGTTTCCCTCCCTCCCTCTTCTCTAGGCTGAACAACGCCAACTGTCTCAGCCTGTCCTCACAGCAAAGTCATTGGATCATTGCTGTGGCCTCCTCTGGCCCCACATCAACAGGTTCATGTCTCTTCTGTGCTGAGGACCCCAGAGCTGGCCCCAGCATTGCAGGTGGGGTCTCAGTAGAGCTAGAATCCTGATACTGATGAAGATCTTGCACCAAGTTGTGTGGGACTCCAGCAACTCCCCTGAAAGCATAATTCCTTTATATTAAGCCCTCACAAAGTGGTGTGGGGTTCACCATACTGGAGTAGACCTGAGCCCACGTCATCTGGCCTCTTTAGAATCATAGAATGGTTTAGGTTGGAAGGGACCTCAAGGATCATCCAGCTCCAACCCCCTGCCATAGACAGGGACACCTCCCACTAGAGCAGGCTGCTCAAGGCCTCATCCAGCCTGGCTTTAAACGCCTCCAGGGAGGATGCATCCACAACCTCCCTGGGCAACCTGTGCCAGTGTCTCACCACCCTCACTGTAAAGAACTTCCTCCTAACATCCAGTCTAAATCTCCCCTCTTCCAGCTTAAACCCATTCCCCCTCATCCTGACATTACTAGACCTTGTAAATAGTCCCTCCCCAGCTTTCCTGTAGGCTCCCTTCAGATACTGGAAAGCCACTCTAAGGTCTCCTTGAAGCCTTCTCTTCTCCAGGCTGAAGAGCCCCAACTCTCTCAGCCTGTCCTCATAGCAGAGCTGCTCCAGCCCTCTGATCATCTTCGTGGCTCTCCTCTGGACCCGCTCCAGCAGTTCCATGTCCTTCTTGTGTTGGGGGCTCCAGAACTGCACACAGTACTCCAGGTGGGGTCTGACGAGAGCAGAGTAAAGGGGGAGAATCCCCTCCCTTGCCCTGCTGGCCACACTTCTCTTGATGCAGCCCAGCACACGGTTGGCTGTCTGGGCTGCATGTGCACACTGCCGGCTCATGTTGAGCTTCTCGTCGACCCAGACCCCCAGGTCCTTCTCCTCAGGGCTGCTCTCCAGCCATTCATCACCCAGCCTGTATCTGTGCCTGGGATTGCACCGACCCAGGTGCAGGACCTTACACTTGGCCTTGTTAAACGTCATGAGGTTGGCCTGGGCCCACCTCTCCAGCCTGTCCAGGTCCCTCTGGATGGCATCCCTGCCCTCCAGCAAGTCAGCTGTGCCACACAGCTTGGTGTCATCTGCAAACTTGCTGAGGGTGCACTCAATTCCTCTGTCCATATCACTGACAAAGATGTTAAAGAGCACTGGTCCCAGCACTGACCCCTGAGGAACACCACTTGTCACCGGTCGCCAGGTGGACATTGTGCCATTGATCACCACCCTCTGCATGCGACCATCCAGCCAATTCCTTATCCAGTGAGTGCTCCACCCATCCAGTCTGTGCTTTTCCAGTTTGGTGACCAGGATGTCATGTGGGACAGAGTCAAATGCCTTACTCAGGTCCAGGTAGACGACATCAGTTGCCCTCCCCCTGTCCATTGCAGCTGTGACTACATCATAAAAAGCCACCAAATTTGTCAGGCATGATTTGCCCTTGGTGAAGCCATTGCTGGTTACCACCAGTCACCTCTGCCTGGTTTTCCATTTGCTTTTGCAGAGCCTTCAGGAGGATCTGCTCCGTGATCTTTCCAGGCACGGAAGTGAGACTGACTGGTCTGCCCAAGGAATAAGCAGGTCGGGGTCCTTCTGGGAGCTAATGTGGAAAGTATGGGAGGCGTTAGTGAAGTTGTGAGTCAGGTTTGGCCTCTGGCTATTCACACGCCTTTGGTGAGCTGCCTGATGGCATGTGCAGAATCCCAGCACGCTGGGGACTGCTGCTTTATGGTCTGCACGTGGACTTTGCCCTGAGCTTCTGGTGCTTTTTATAGAGAGGCTATGCCAGGGGTATTCCAGTGAGGGGATTTCTGACCTTTGAACGTGGAGTAGCGGAGAACATCCAAAGTGTCTTTGCACAATGGTCCCTGTGAAGACTTACCCCTTTCATGGTCTTGGATGTAGCTTATTGGGGTGATTTGACATTGCCATGTGCTGGAGATGTGCTGAGAGATGTGGTTTGGTGGTGTGTACTCTTGGTTTGCTTGCATCTTAGTGTTGGCAGGGGGTGTGGAAGATCCCTGACATACCTATGAGATTGCTCTCCCGGAGCTCGCCGGGAGAAGCACCTTCAGGTGAACCGAAATTGGTGAAAGCCCTTTGTGGAACAGAGTTGTGGGACAGGACAGGAATTTGGAAGTGTGGAAATGGCTACTGATCCAAAAGGGCTGGTGATCACAGAATCCCAGCATGGTGGGGGTTGGGAGGGACCTCAGGAGATCATCTACTCCAGCCTCCTGGTAAAGCAGGGTCACCCCTGTCTCCAGTAGTTCCCTGTCTCTCTTGAACTGGGGAGCCCAAAACTGGACCCTGGACTCTAGATTTTGGTGAAGAGTCCAACCAAAAGCCGTGAGACTCCTCAGAGGTCTACAAGAGGCTCAGAATTGAGTATCCTCATCATCTCTCCTGTGCAGCAGCCTGAGCATTCCTCCTCAGCCACCTCTCAGGTAGTTGCAGCTTAATTAATGTTTGCAAAGTCTCCTGAAGACAATTAGTGCCAAGTGGTGGTAGTTAATAAATGACTCCATCGCTCAGTTCCTTTCATATTTGCATAATCCTCTCTGAGCTTTTTATGCCTGCCTCATCTTCTGTCATCTCCTTTAGAATGATTGTCTCAGTGAGGGCACATCTGGAGTCTTGGGTCCAGTTCTGGGCTCCCCAGCTCAAGAGAGACAGGGAACTGCTGGAGAGAATCCAGCAAAGGCTCTGAAGATGCTGAGGGGACTGGAGCATCAATGTGAGGAGGAAAGGCTGAGAGCCCTGGGGCTGTTGAGCCTGGAGAAGAGCAGTCTGAGAAGGGATATGCTCAATGCTCAGCAAGAGCTGAAGGGTGAGGGGCGAGAGACTGGGCCCAGACTCTTTTGTCAATGGTGCCCAGTGACAGGACAAGGGACTACAGGCACAAACTGGAATCCAGGAGGTTCTATCTGAGCATGAGGAGAATCTTTACTATGAGAGTTCAGAGACCTGGAGCAGACTGCCCACAGAGGTTGTGGAATTTCCTTCTCTGGAGACCTTCCAAACCCACCTGGACATTGTCATCCTGGGCAAACTGCTTTAAGTGACCCTACTTTAGCAGGAGGGTTGGTCTGGATGACCTCCAGAGGTCCCTTCCCACCTCCACCACGTTGGGATTCTGTGAAAGTGGAGAGAAGACCTGAATGGTCTGTCATGGTCATCTTGACCATTATGGTGTGCAAGTGCTGCACAAGGACGCCCAAAGGAGGATCAGCAGCACTTTCTTGCGCACCGTGGTGATCTTTAAGGTTCCTTCCAAGCATTCCATGATTCTATGACATCACTCTGTAGCAACCGGGCAGGCTGTGCAAGGCCCTCTTGGCCCAAGGAGCTGAAACCACCTGTCACAGGCTCGGTGAATGTCAGGAAGCCAAGGATGCAAAGTTGGCCTGATAGATACGAAGGAGATGGAGCCAGTTTTCATCCACCGATCTGGAGAAGGGGAGACCCAAAATAACGCTGCCGTGAACTGGGACAGTTGCTGTTGCTGGAACAGGAGACTGGTCTGGGAATGTGGAGCACGTCACTCCTGCCATGGTGTCAGGTTCTCGTTTGTTAGGATTCCCCTTTGCAGCCAAGTTTCTCCTCTGACTTTTTGGATGAACTTGGTGGATGGGATTTTCCAAAGTACGTCTCTGGGGGCTTTGCTGATCTGCCTCTCACAAGCTCTTCAGGAAACCATGGTTGTCCTCACTGGATGTCAATCATCTCAGCCTGTGTCTTTAGTGGCCTGCTTGTCTTCACAATCTAAAACCACTGAACAGTCGTGGAGTGGAAACGTAGTATCTATCAGGGCTTCAGCTAAGCCCATGCTGGGGAGAAGGCAGCTTTCCTGGATCTGCTACTTTAGGTGCTCGTGGCTGGGGTGATTTCTCACCAGTTTCTCTTTCCAAGATGTCCATCTCAAACCTGCTTCTTTTCAAATGCTCAGGAGGAAGTAGCTTGCTAAAATGATTAAGCTGAACTGTGTTGTCCTACACAAGGTGGACAGCAGATTACGAACCCAAAGTTATGCTCCTCCATCCATGGAGTCAGGCGCCAGTTATGCTCTATCTCTGGAAACTTTCAAAACCTGCCTGCGCAACGTGCTCTGGTTGAACCTGCTTTAGCAGAGGGAATTGGATGGGATGATCTCCAGAGGTCCTTTATAACCCACATTGTGATGAGATTCTGTGATCTGTGCAAATTAGCCATAACAATGTCTTAGATGCTCTGGCTGCATCTCACCATCATTATCTCACCATGTCCCATGCTGTCAGCCTCACCACTGAGCAAGGTCTGGTAGCTCCACAAACCTTGCTGCTACAAACTGCACTGAGGAGGCAATTGTCTCCCCTAAAGCTACAGACAGGCTGGTTCTGCTGCCTTTAGTATGGAGGTGGGGTGGTGCAAGGTCCTCCTTGACCTTCCTCTGGTAAATAATTGTCAAAGGCAAAGGAGTGAAGATGGTATCTAATGGTGGAAAGGAGACCTGGCAGGTTTATGTCAGGTTCTTGCAGGCTTTTTCTCTCACTGGCACTGTTATTGGTGGTATTTCTGGCCCTGCTTTAATTTCTTTTGCTGGATTGAATGTTCATCGTACTGGGAAGCTGACACCTTGGGCCTCTCTCCGTGTGACCTTTCCCCAAGTGCGGTAATGAAATAGCAGGGAAAGAAGAGCGTTAAGGGAAGAGTCCTCCAACTTCCATGATCTTCATTTATCAATTCAACCAACACAGAAGGTTGGAGTATGTTGCCCAGGGAGGTGGTGGAGTCACCATCCCTGGAGGTGTTCAAGAAATGTGTGGACATGGTTTAATGGTGTTGGTGGTGTTAGGTTGGCAGTTGAACTCAATGATCTTGGAGATCTTTTCCAACTGAAACAATTCTCTGATTCTGTGAAAGAGGAACTATTTGACCTGTCCCTCTAAATTGGGTCAGTGTTTCTTGACCTGCTTCCCCTCTGCAGCGAGACACTGATAGTGTGGTGAGAACATCACTGCCCTTTGGAAAACCTTCTTGGTTTTCCCTTTTTGATAGTTCTTCCTCTTGCAATTGGCAATGGGGTTATTCATCAATGCCTGGAAGTGTTCAAGAACAGGTTGGACAAGGCCTGGTCTAGTGGGAGGTCTTCCTGTCCATGGCAGGGGGGTTGGAACTAGATGGTCTTTAAGGTTCCTTCCATCCCAAACCATTCTATGAATCTGATTCTGTGGTGGAGCTGGGTATGTTGGGACAAGGGCTGCCACTTGCTTGAGTGCCTGCTGCACTGCCTCTGAGGGGGCAGAGGGGCTTGGAACCAGGGTGGAGCCCAGCTCAGACCTATGGAAGCCATGGGAGAATAGGTGTTTGGCTTAGCAGGACTTGTCTTCACCCAGCTCTATGGGCTTGTGCAGAGGCTTTGCTCCTTGTAATGTGGAATGTTGATTTTTTGGCTGGTGCAGGGTGCAAAGAGGTTCTGTCCCTCTTGAGAAGCAGTTGTGATTGTTTGTGGTTTTGTGTGGTAGAGCTTGGAAGGGACCTCTGGAGATGATTGAGTCCAACCCTCCTGCCAAGGCAGGTTCACCTAAAGAACATCACACAGGAACATGTCCAGGTGGGTTTTGAATGTCTCTGGGTAGCCTGTTGCAGCGCTCCCTCATTCTTAAAATAAAGAAGCTCCTCCTCATGTTTAGATGGACCTTCTTGTGTTCAAGTTTGTGCCTCTTATCCCTTGTCCTGTCACTGGGCACCGCTGGAAAAAGTCTGGTGTTATCTTCCTGTCTGTCTTGCTTCTGGGGGAAACTGAGTGTTGTCCATGCTCCTGCCCTTCTTCTGCCTCATCCTTTAGTGGAGAAGTGGGAGGAGAAAGCTGGTTGGTCTCCACTCCCGGTTCATCTTCCCTCCATCATCAAAATCTGGTGGTAGCAGCTGCCCTGGGTCAGGACAGGAGCTCCTCATCCTTCACAGACAAGTGCTGTGCTCAAGGATGAGGGTTGGTGGGACTCCTTGCATGGCTCTGAGCTCAATCCAATGGCCTCACATGGTAGTTTGGGAGCCACCAGCGAGCCGTGACTCGGGTGTGTATTATTAGTTATGATGTGGTCATGCTTCAGCCACAGAAACATCTCCTGGCATTTGAGTTCTAGTCACTGTAAAATTATCCCCCTAAGAGAGGGGGAAGCACAGGGTGATGAGAGGAGACCCACATCTCACCCTGCTTTCAGCTGTGGCTTTGTGCTGGGGAAGTTTCCAAGGGTGTTGTGCGATGGACCAGGCTTCCATGTCTGCGGTGGTGCCAGCAATTCGAGAGAGGTGATTCTTCTCCTTTGCTCTGCTCTTTTGAGACACCGTCTTGAATACCCTGCCCAGTTCTGGCATCACCATCATAAGAAGGACATAGAACTGTTAGAGTGAGTCCAGAGAAGGGCCACAAAGATGATCCAAGGGCTGGAGCACCTCTGCTATGAGCATAGGCTGTGGGAACTGGGCTTATTCAGCCTGGAGAAGAGAAAACGCCAGGGGAACTTTAGAGCTGCTTTCCAGTACCTGAAGGGATCCTACAGGGAGGGTGGAGGGGGACTTTTCCTAAGGGTGCCTGGAGAGCAGACAAGGGGGGACGATTTGAAGCTGAGGGAGGGCAGGGTTAGACTGGATCTTAGGAAGAAGTTCTTCAGTACAAAGGTGATGAGAGTCTGGGATAGGTTGCCCAGAGAGGTTGTGGATGCCCCCTCCCTGGCAGCGTTCGAGGGCTGGATGAGGCCTTAAGCACCCAAGTGTAGTTGAGAGGCATCCCTGCCCATGGCATGGAGGTTGGTGTAGGTTATTTCTCAGGTCCCTTCCAACCTAAGCCATTCTGTGATTGATACTGCCATGTCTGGAGTTACTCAAGACCCATACCCAGAGGATTTATTTGTAGGAGGAGGTGGCTAGAAGCTGTTTCTCCATCCAGAATCTGTCTTTGGTTTACTAACGAGCAGGAGCACGTGTCCTTTTCCCTGAGACGACAGAAAAAGCCCTGTAGAGCTGTCAATAAAAAGATTACCTGACAGCCTCGGGTGGGAAATGAAAATGTATCAAATATTAGCACCCCTGGCTGGGAGGGCTTGTCAGACGTGGAGGCAGGAGAAGTGAGATGTCTTGTTCTTCTCTCCCTCTCCCACGCTGACATCCATGGGTGAACCCAAGGGCGTTGCTCAGCTTGCCTGTCACTCAGGGTTTAGAAAATCAAAGCTTTATTGAAGGCAGAATCCAGAGCTTTGGTGTCTCAGAATCCCAAAATCCCAGCATGGTGGGGGGTTGGAAGGAGCTTTTGGAGATCATCCAGTTCAACCCCCTGCTAAAGCAGGGGCACCTACAGCAGGTTGCCCAGGATCACAGTGTCCAGGTGGCTTTGGAATCTCTCCAGAGAAGGAGACTCCACAATCTCTCTGGGCAGCCTGCTCCAGGGCTTTGTTGCCCTCAAAGTCAAGAATTTTCTCCTGATGCTCAGGTCGAACCTCATGGATTCTAGTTTGTGCCCAGTGCCCCTTGTCCTGTCCCCATCCTCTTGACACCTGCCCTTTAGCTATTCTTCAACATTGAGAAGATCCCTAGAATAAGTTTCAGAAGACGATGCTGGTATGATGTCAGTGAGACCAGGATGACTCCTCTGGGCTGTAGGGATGGAAACCTGACCATGGAGGTCTCTCAGCTGGAGGACAGGGACAAGATCTTAGACACATCAGGCACCAGCATGCATTTTTGTCCATAAATGGAAACCATCCTTCTCCATTTTGCACCCTTCTTTGTTAGCAACATTGGGTACAGCAAAGTTAATTGGAACCCAGTGACTGGGAGCTTTCCTTATTGTGATATCTCTGTTGTTGGCTTCATGAGTTAAGAAGCCACCAAGTCCAAAGATTTCCTCTTGTCTAAAAAAGATGGTGTGGGGTCGTCTTTGCGCCTTCGCGCTCATGGCTGGAAGGGCTTTGAATAAAGATTGATGCAGAGTCTCATCTTGGAGTAGTTCTCATTTAAGATTTCCAGTGAGGAATGGTTTGCTTCAGCCATATAAGTAGCAGATGGAAGTGTCCTTGTAATCCTCTCTCATGTCTTCAGTACCATAGATGACCTTAAATTCCATGTGGACTTGGCCTAAGTGAAGGTCTGGTCATCATATTTCCATGCTTTGAGCTTTCTCTGACTGCCCTTATCCCCCAAAAGGGTCACTTATTTGAATCAGATTCATCAGAATCATAGAATCATAGAAGATTTCACCTCTGTTGCAGGAGAGTGGGTTTGGCTCATTGGGACCTACTGGTGTCAGTTCCTGCAGCTCTGACCATGGGTTGGGATGGTGAGGTAGAGTTTTGGTGCCTTTCGGTGCCGTCTAGCCCCACACTGAGCATGCAGAGCTGCCTGTCAGTGGAATGCCAGGGGGTCTTTTCTCTTTGAGCACAGATGGCTTCCTCTTTGGGGTCTCTGGGGAAGTGAAAGAGGTGGATGGGTGCCAAACTCACCCGACTGTATCACCCAGATGGGCAATCCAAGCAAATCAGCCACATGCTCTGATGCTCCTGCTTAGCTTAGGCTGTGAAAATTCTTATTTATAGCAACTTTAATGGATCATGTCGCTGCTCCAAGCAAATTAGGACATTTAAAGGAACAGTGATCTTCTTCCTCCTTGCCCCTCAAGTTGCACTGGGAGAGGTTTAGGTTGGACATTAGGAGAAGTTTGTTTCCTGAAGAGTGGTCAGGTATTGGAACAGGCTACCCAGGGAGGTGGCGGAGTCTCCATCCCTGTATATGTTCCAAAAATGTGTGGACATGGCCCTTTGGGACATGGTTTAGTGGCCATGGTGATGTTGGAGTCCATGATCTTGGAGATCTTTTTGAACCTTAATGATTCTATTCCTGAATATGTCAGGCCTGGTTGGGCATTGGAACAGGCTGCCCAGAGAGGTGGTGGAGTCTTCATCCCTGGACATGTTCAAGATGCACATAGAGGTTGCACTTTGGCGCATGGTTTAATGACCATGCTGGTGTTGGGTCAACGATTGGAGTCAATGATCATAGAGATCTTTTGAACCGAAAGAACTTAATGACTCTAGGCTTTGTGGAGCAGTGGATAAAAGGTGGGGGGGGAGGGGTGGGTGGGAGAAGAAAAAACCCTCTCTCTGACACCCTTCCCCCCCGCCAATAATCTATAGAAAGTGTCAGGCAGCAAACTACTCCCATTTGGTAGGGCTAGGTTGGGTGTCAGCGAGCGATCGATGGCTCCCCTACCATAATTATAAAACCTGGCGGGTTGTGTTGCTTGAGTGAGTTTCAGAAGAGGAGGGTCTCAATCTTCCCTCTAATAGGCCTTTGACAGTCGGCAGCGCGAGAGGCTTCGTCTTAGTCTTGACAGTGTTGTCATTAACCACCAAGGTAGCGTGGAACAACGGAGAACACGGGTTGGGAGCGCCGGGGAACACGCGGCCTTGACAGGAGTGATTTGTCATGGAGGAGCTGCCCAAACTCTTCAGCCTCCACAACACGGACGGCTGCTTCAGGTGACTTATGGCCCCTGTCTGAGGCTGCAGTTGTGATTTGATAATCGGTAAATGTTTGTCAAAGATGGATTCCCTCCTTGATTCAGGGCTCTGCTGGTGAAGCAAATGAAAAGATGGGTGAGAAAAAACACCCAGAGTGAATGGATTAAAGGCTGGAGCAGGATGAAGATGATGGAAACAACAGGTTACCCCCCCGAGTTGTTCTTTGTTCCTTGGGGAAGTGAACTGTGGAGTCCTACTTTATTCTGCTCCTGTGAGACCTCACCTTGAACATGCATCCAGTTCATAAGAAGGACACAGAGCTGTTGGAGCCGGTCCAGAGGAGGGCCACAAAGATGATACAAGGACTGGAGCACCTCTACAGGGGTAGGCTGGGAGAGCTGGGTGTGTTCAGACTGGGGAACAGAACACTGTGGAGGGACCTCAGAGCTGCATTTCAGTACCTGAAGGGATCCTACAGGAAGGCTAGAGAGGGCCTTTTCCTAAGGGCATCTAGTGACAGGACAAGGGGAAGTGATTTGAAGCTGAGAGACAGTAGGTTTGGACTGGATCTTAGGAAGAAGTTCTTCAGTACAAGGGTGGTAAGACTCTGGAATAGGTTATTGTTGCCCAGTGAAGTTGTTGGAGGTATTCAAAGCCAGGCTGGATAGGGTCTTGAGCATGCAAGTGGAAACTTACCTTTGGCATGGTGGGATGGAGGTTGTCGTTGTCATGTTCTTCTTGAGTTGAGGTTCCCAATTCCTCCATGTTAAATGATTAATAAGAATGAAGTCAATCCTGGATCCATGGCAGGGGGGTGGAACTAGATTCATAGAATGGTTTGAACTGGCAAGCACCTTAGAGATCATCTAGTTCCAACACCCCAGCATTGGCAGGAACCCCCTCCACTAGACCAGGTTGCTAAGGCCTTATCCAACCCGGCCTTGAACACCTACAGGGAGTGCTCCAACCTTCTGATCATCTTCGTGGCTCTCCTCTGGACTCGCTCCAGCAATTCAATGTCCTTCTTATGCTGGGGACACCAGCACTGGACGCAGTACTCTGAGGGGCATGTACATCATGTAGATGATCTTCAAGGTCCCTTCCAACCCAAACCATTCTGTGAATCTATGAATCTAATACCCAAATGCAAATCGACTTCCAGCTCGCTTCCCACCACGGAGCCACCTCTCTCCGTGCCACCAGCACCATGAGACGTTAACAGGAGATCCCTGAACCCCTTTGATTAGAAGTGGGGTGGTTTTTTTTTTTCTCCTCCTCGTTGTGTCTGAAGTGCTGCAAACGATGAAGAGCAGGAAAAGTGGAGTGATTTATTAGACTCATAAAAATTCATACTTTGTTATTCCAGGCGTCTTCCATCTGCAGCTTGTTAGAACCAGAACCCCTGGCAGCTCCCGCCGCGAGGCCGGTGGGGGGAGGAGGACATTTATCAGCCTTCCTCCTGCCATCCTGCTCTCATTTAGAGAAATGGACCCAGCTCCTGGAAGAACATTAATAATCATTCGTGGATGGAAGTGAGGGGGGGAAGACAAAAGAAAGCCCACCGCCCTCTTCTGTTATAATAATAAGGGTTGTGTTTGAACAAGGGCCAAAGCTCCAGAGACCTATTGAGGGTCTTTAGCTGGAAAAGTGTGTTTAGCACATGGAGCGTGACCACCTCTTGCTGGTGCCAGTGGAGAGCTGGATAAACGCGGTGTCTCCCCAGCCTTAGCAGGCTCATCTGCTCCTCTGGTGGTTAGATAATAATAGAATGGTGGGATTGGAAGGGACGTCTGGAGATCACCCGGTCCCACCCCCATGCTAAAGCAGAGTCACCCACAGCAGGTTGCCCAGGATCACAATGTCCAGCAATCTCCAGCAAAGCAAACTCCACAGTCTCTCTGGGCAGCCTGCTCCAGGGTTCCATCACAATCACAGCAAATGTACTTTGCTTCATGTTGAGGTGAAACTTCCTGGATTCCAGTGCCTCTTCTCCTATCACACCATTGACAGGAGGCTGGCATCTTCTTTTTGACATCCACTCTAGGATGATGCTTCTCAGTGGCAGACACTGCTGGAAAGCAGCTTTATGGAGGGGACCTTGGAGTCTTGGTGGACACTGAGTTATCCATGGGACAGCAATATGCCCTTGTATCAATGTCATCCTGGGTTGCATGAAGAGGAGCATGGCCAGCAGGCTAAGGGAGGTTCTCCTTCCCCTCTACCCTGCCCTGGTGAGGCCACATCTGGAGTCTTGGGTCCAATTTTGGGCTCCCCAGGTCAAGATGGACAGGGAACTACTACAAAGAGTCCAGTGAAGGCTCTGAGATGCTGAGGGGCCTGGAGCATCTCTATGAGCAGAAAAGGCTTAGAGCCTTGGGGCTGTTTTGGCTGGAGAAGAGCAGCCTGAGAGGAGATCTGCTCAATGCTCAGCAAGAGCTAAAGGGTGGAGGGCAAGAGGCTGGGCCCAGACTGTTCTCAGTAGTGCCCACTGAGCCCTCTTCTTCCACCTGCTGGTCTCATCACTTAATTTTCTCCTTGAAACTGGGTAATGTTTTCCCCCATTGCTCTCCATATTTCCAGGTTGCAAAAGTTCTGATCTTTTGGCTTAAACCCAGGAATTTTGGGTCTATATCCAGACACATGCCATTGATTTGGGTGGTGCGTGGTTTGGGACCCTCGCTCCAAGAAGAATGTTGAGGGGCTGGAGCATGTCCAGGAAAGGGCAACAAAGCTGGTGAAGGGTTTGCAGAATAGGTTTTGCAAGGAGCCAGTGAGGGAATAAGGCTTGTTCAGCCTGGAGAGGCTGAGCCTGAGGGGAGACCTCATTGCTCTTTACAACTGCCTGAAAGGAGGTTGAAGGCAAGTGGAGCTTGGTCTCTTCTCTGTAGTGTCAGGTCGTAGAACAAGAAGAAATAGCCCCAGGGTGCTCCAGGGGAAGTTTAGGTTGGATATTAGGAAAAACGTGATTCCTGAAAGAGTGCTTTGGCATTGGAAAAGGCTGCCCAGGGAGGTGGTGGAGTCACCGTCCTTGGAGGTGTTCAGGAAACCTTTGGACACGGAACCTGGGGACATGGTTTAGTGGCCGTGGTGGTGTTGGTTTGACATTTGACCTTAATGATCTTAGAGGTCTTTTCCAAGAGAAAGGATTTTATGCTTCCATGATTTTATGATTCTGTGATTCCATGATCCTGTCATTTTAATACCTTTGCCTGCTCAAACGGGTAGTTCCTCACAGTTGGTCTCCACCAAGTGTCACGGCATGGTGCATGGTCCGTGAGGGGTTATCTCATCATCCGTGCCACGGAAAGGAATTAGCCGAGCTGATTTGCTTTAATTCCCCAAATGCTTCCAGCTCAAAGCATCTAAGTAATGTTACCTTGGGTTTGGAACCCTTTAAAACTCCAAATCCAGAGCTTCTCTTGTCCTCAGTAAATATTCCAGCAGCTTCAGCGGAGGTCACAGGTAGAAGACTTTTGATCAATTGGATTTATTTGCTATGAAGCAGCAGTTGATGATCATAAACCATCGTTTCCATGCTGGTGTAAATAGCTGCTGCTCTTCAAAGAGCTCGGAAGGGAATGAGTGTGGAAAATTAAATTCTCCTCTTCAACCCAAGGATGGTCCTTTTGGAAGCTGCTTCCAGCAGCAATATCATTAACCTCTTGCTGTGCCATTCTGTGGGAACAGATTGAACGTGCTGGGTGATGATCATCCTGTAATGCTGGTGTCTGCTTCCACACCGCATCCCTGATGGCATCATGCTCAGCCCAAACATTTTTGTTAACTCCAGGGACTTGCCCAAGTTGGTAGCCGGAATAAAACGCATCAGAGCCTCCTGCCTGAGGGCAGAGATCTTGCAGGTGGCTCCTACTGCCATGGGAAACATCAAAATCAGATGATTTTGGCTGTAGGAGTTGGGATGGAACTTTATTGAGGGATGAGGTTTACTCTATTGAGGTCTGGGATTACAGAATCTCAGCATGATGTGGTTGGAAGGGACTTCTAGCCAGTAGGTGAAGGGAGGGGATTCTGCCCCTCTATTCAGCTCTGGACACCCCACCTGCATTACTGGGACCAGCTCTTGAGTCCTCAGCACAGCAGCAGAGACATGGACCAGTTGGAGTGGGGCCAGAGAGGCCACAACAATGATGGGAGGGCTGGAAGCCCTCTACTGTGAGGCCGGGCTGAGAGAGTTGGGGCTGTTCAGCCTGGAGCAAGCTCTAGGAGGTCTTCTTGTGGCCTTTCAGGACTTAAAGGGGGCTACAGGAAATCTGGGGAGGGACTTCTGAGCATGATCTGCTGTGACAGAACAAGGGGTGATGGTTTGAAACTAAAAGAGGAAGATAAAGACCGGAGAGAGGGAAGAAATTCTTCACTGTGAGCGTGGCAAGACCCTGACCCAGGTTGCCCAAATAGGTGGTAGATGTCCTATCCCTGGAACCATTCCAGGGCAGGTTGTCTGGGGCTCTGAGCAACCTGCTCTAGTTGCAGATGTTCCTGCTGACTGCAGGGGTGATGGATGGGTGACTTTTGAAGGTCCCTTTCAACCCAAACCTTTCCGTGATTCTCTGATTCCCAACATGTGTTGGAAGCATGCTCACATACAGGGATTCTCCTCAGCTCTGGGTGTGCTGGGACATCAAGGTAAGCTGGCATCTGAGTGAGCTTTGGCCAGAGATGACTTTCTCTGTGGCAAGGAAGGAAATCTGGTCCTGTGCTGTTCCAGGGCATCACCTCCTCTGAGTGATTTTCCTGCAGGTGCAGTTTGGGTTGACTCTGGGGAGCAGATGAGAGGCAGCTTCATGCTGGGAGCTGAGGCACACGTAATGATGGGGGTTGCAGGATTGTTGCTGCCAGGCCTGGAGCAAATCCCATCTTGAGGGTGTTGGTGGGATTCATCTTCACATTAGGAAGTGTTTTGCTTTCAAAACAGCCATCAGCAGAGTTTTCAGTTCTGCTTGGAGCTACTTTGGCTTTTGAGTGCTTGTTAAATCTCTGCTGCTATCAGAGGCTCTATCAGGAGTTTCAACATGCTGGTGGCATCTTCTGCTCATCTGTTGATAGTCCTTAGCTCAAAACTGAACCCAGCATTTGAGATGCAGTCTCACCAGTGCCCAGTCCAGGGAGATAATCCCTGCTCTAGTACTGCTGGCTGCACTCTTGCTGATCCAAGCCAGGATGCTGGTAGCCTTCTTGGACACCTGAGAACACACCGAGTACACAGGTATGTTCCCAGGAGCCAGTCCTGGTTTTGTTCTCCCTGCTTCACCTTCCCCAGGAGGTCTATTCCTGGGTACTTGTCACAGCAAGGTAAGAGCAGAAATAAGGATGCTCATAACCGTGTTGCCTTCAACTCTGGTCCTAAAGGCTTTGCCTGCTGCTGAGACCCAAATCCCAGTGCTTGGAGTATTGTGGCAAGAGGTTTTGGTATCAAATCATCCATCTCAAGGTAGCATTGGAATTCACACCAGAATTTTCCCATAGGCACTATGGATGTGAGGAGATCCTGATGCCTCTCACTACAGGAAGGACGTTGAGGTGCTGGAACATGTCCAGATAAGGGCAATGAAGCTGGTGGGGGATCTTGAACACAAGTCTTACAAGGATCTGCTGGTATTGTTCGGGCTGGAGAAAAGGAGGCTAAGAGGAGACCTTCTGGCTCTTTCCAAATCCCTGAAAGGAGATTGGAGCCAGGTGGGGATTTGTCTCTTTACCTAAGAAACAAGCAACAGGACAAGAGGAAACAGCCACAAATTGTGCCATGGGAGGTTTAGGTTGAGCATGAGGAATCATTTCTTCCCCTAAAGGGTCACAGGGCAGTGGTGGTATCCCCATCCTTGGAGTT
The DNA here is from genome assembly GCA_013400475.1 of Tricholaema leucomelas. Classification (NCBI taxonomy): domain Eukaryota; kingdom Metazoa; phylum Chordata; class Aves; order Piciformes; family Lybiidae; genus Tricholaema lacrymosa; species Tricholaema leucomelas. Next base: position 171,482 of record WAAF01012958.1, read on the forward strand.
GTTTGACATTTTGGGACACATTTTAATGGCTGTGTTGGTGTTAGGTCGATGGTTGGACTCAGTGATCTTAGAGGGCTTTTCCCACCCGAACAATTCTACGATTCCATGAATCTATGACATGGTCTAAGAGTTGTGTGCAGGGAGATGTTAGGTTATTGTTGGACTCAATGATCTCAGAGGCCTTTTCCCACCCAAACAATTCTAAGATCTTCTGGTCCTTTCCAAACAGGTGATTCAATGGCTGTGTGTGAAAGCTCCAAGCTCAGCAGCATTCCTCGCGTGGCGCTGGGCGCAGGCTGATAGATGGAGCTCATATCCCCGTTTGGAGATGATGGCAGCAGTTTGGGGTTGGTGTGGGGTTGGTTTTATTTTTTTTTTGGTGTGTGTGTGTGTTGCAGTTTGTCTTCCATTGCAGTAGTAAAGTTTTTAATTAGGAAAGCTAATGAGATCGATTAGTCATTAGAAGTGACCTCTGGATCTCGGCGAGGAGCTCGGCGTGTGTGCAGCAGGCTGATAACGGGGAGGGGGGGACGCCAGGGTATTGTTTGTAATAAAAGCAGCAAAGTGTTTGAGTTGAGTGAAATGTGCCACAGGGAATACATCATGAGGGGAGGAGAGGGAGGGGAAGAAAAAAAAAAACAACCAACCCAACAAAAATTACAACCTTGGGAGGCTGTAATGAAGGGAATTAAACCAACCTTCCTATCTAAATAACATGATTAGCTACACAAAACCCCTCAGCTAGCAAAGGCATAATAGAAAGCTGCCAGCTCTTTGCAGAAACGCTTTCGGGAGGTGGTTAATGCTGGAGCCCCCACATCTCCCAGGCTTTCAGAAGAATACACCATCCAATTACCACTGGGGAATAGAGTTTACCAGGTGCCAGCTTGTTTGGGTAAAGAAAGGAAGGGGACACACATCAACAATCCACAATAATTTGGGACCTCGATGTCTTGTGTGAGAGCGAAGCGGAGCGGGGGAGATGTTGTCAAGTAGGAGTTTGATGAGGTTCTGGGTTGATTAGTGGCAGCTAGAGCTTGGGTGAGGGCAAAAAAATAATCGTGTTCATTATGTAGTCAGTGAATTCCCAGCTTAATAATTGTGTGAGAGTGGAGCAGCAGAGGGAAAGGGTCAACTCCTGCTTGTTGCTGTTGGGGGAGGAGGATGTGAGGTTGTGGATCTCATTCCATTCCTGGTGGGAAAGAGCTGCTTTGCGTCTCTTCTCTTTAGTATCAGGTGATTGAACAAGAGGAAACGGCCTGAAGTTATGCCCTGGTTTAGGCAGAATACTAGGAAATATTTCTTTCCTGAAAGAGTTGTCAGGCATTGGAACAGGCTGCCCAGGGAGGTGGTGGAGGTCCCATCCCTGGAGATGTTCAAGAAATGTGTGGACATGACACTCTGGGACATGGTTTAATGGCCATGGTGGTGTTAGGTTGATAGCTGGACTGGATGATCCTACAGAGCTTTTCCATCTGAAATAATTGTATGATTCTGTGATGTGGTGGATGCTGTGACATGGATTCGATGATCTTCAGAGGTCACTTCTGACCCCTACCGTCCTGTGGTTCTGTGATTCTGTGACCTGTAGGAATGGGGCCAGAGGAGGTCGCAAAGATAGTGTGAGAGCTGGAACCACCCTGCTGTGAGACTGAGAGAGTTGGAGTTGTTGATCCTGGAGAAGAGAAGGCTTCTGGTGGCATTTCAAGACATAAAGGGAGATACAGGAAAGCTAGGGACAGACTCGAGAAATGATAGGACTCAATTTCAAATCTCCAGAAGCTCTTTCAGTTTGTTCAGTGTTTACCAGTGCATAGAATCACAGAATCCTAGAACAGTTTAGGTTGGAAGGAACCTGTGAAGATTGTCTAGTTCCAACCCCCTTGGACAGGGACACCTTCCATCAGATCAGCTTGCTGAAGGTCCTGACCAGCCTGGCCTTCAACTCCTCCAGGGAGAGCGAGTGCAGTTGACTTAAGCCACAACTACTTTGCAGCACTGCTGGGTTTATGGCTGCTGACTGGGTGCTGCTGGGTTTGCAGGTGCTGACTGGGTGCTGCTGGGTTTATGGGTGCTCACTGGGCACTGCTGGGTTTACAGGTGCTGACTGGGCACTGCTGGGTTTATGGGTGCTCACTGGGCTCTGCTGGGTTTATGGGTGCTGACTGGGCACTGCTGGGTTTATGGGCACACCATCCACTTTTGATTGCATCTGTATAGAAGGGATTGTTTGTGTGATGTCAGGAGTCTGCTTGGGGCTGCAGAGGTGCCTGAAGGCTGTGGATCTCTCCAGGCTGTAGAGGTGCTGGTGAAGGATGTGGATCTCTTCAGAGGCTCCCTGCTTGGTGATCATTTGTCTTACTGTGCAGTATCACGGAGCCCTGTGATCATCATCTTCATTAAGAACAATTCCAGTGATTTATGTGTTGTGGTAGAAGCTGCTTTTCTCCTCCCCCCTACCCCATCAGAAGTGGTAATTACCTAGCTGAGTCTGGGAGTGGAAATTCCTGCTGCTGGATCCTTTTGGACCCAACACCAGACACTGGCTTACTTGGGAATGCAGAAGGAAAATATTCTGTGTTTGAAACTAAGGCCACCGGTGATAGAATCCCAGAATCCCATCATGGTAGTGGATGGAAAGGACCTCTAGAGATCATCCAGTCCCACTCCTGTGCTAAAGCAGAGTTACCAAGAGCACATTGCCTGGAATCACAATGTCAATGTGTGATCCAAATCATTCCTTCCCCTCTGCCCTAGTTAGGCCACATCTGGACTCCTAGCTCCAGTTCTGGGCTCCCCAGTTTGAGAGAGACAGGGTACTACTGAAGATAGTCCAGTGGAGGTTGGGAAGATGCTGAGGGGCCTGGAGCGTCTCTGTGAGGAGGAAAGGCTGAGAGCCCTGGGGCTGTTGAGCCTGGAGAAGAGCAGCCTGAGAGGGCATCTGCTCAATGCTCAGCAAGAGCTAAAGGGTGGGGGCAAGAGGCTGGGCCCAGACTCTTTTCAGTGATGCCCAGTGACAGGGCATGGAACAACAGGCACAAACTGGAACCCAGGAGATTCCACCTAAACATGAAGAGGAGCCTGATGCACCCCAGTGGATTATTTTACCCCTTTTGCAGGTGCTAAGGAGTTGCATGTAGGACCTACACTGCTGAGATCCTTTCTTATTCATAGATTCATAGAATGGTTTGTGTCAGAAGGGACCTTAAAGATCATCTAATTCCAGGCACCTGGCACTGGCAGGGACACCCTCTGTTAGACCGAATTGCTCAAGGCCTCGCCCAGCCTGGCCTTGCATGCCTCCAGGGTGTCCATAAATACCTCCAGGGTCTTATTCAAGCTCTTTTTTTCCCACTTGCTTTCTCCTAGGAGCCAACCTGAACTTCATCAGGAGCCCCAAGGTGATAAAGACACGCTACAGGATAGTGAAGAAGAACGTGGTGTCTCCAGCCTCATCATCCTTCAGCAGTCCCATTCCCAACTGGAAGACGAGGCGCCCCGTGACGCCCAGGTAACTCTTCCATCCCTCCCTCGCCTCCAGCTGGTGGGGAGGCAGGAGCCACGTTGGCTCCGTGTGCTTTGCTTAATTTTGCTCTTTGTTTAGGTTCTTCTGCTCAGGGTTTATTGACTTAAAGTGTAAAATCCTGTTAGTAATCATGTTAACCCGAGGCAGCCAAGAGCTTACTGCATCTGGGGGCTTCGTATTTATTTCCTGGTTGAATGAATTGTCTCCATGAAGCTGCAAAGATGACTAATCCCACACAGGGCTACAGCAGACCTGAGGAAACTTGGTGTTGTAGAGACAGAGGTGGATTCTTAATTAGAGATTCATAGATTCATAGAACAGGTTGGATTGGGAGGGACCTTGAAGATCACCTAGTTCCAGCCCCCCCTAGCATTGGCAGGGACACTTTCCACTAGGCCAGATTGCTAAAGACCTTGTTCATCCTGGCCTTGAACACCTCCAGGGAGGGGGCATCCACTACCTCCCTGGCAGCCTGTTTCAGTGTCTCACTACCCTTACTGTGAGGAATTTCCTTCCTAATGTCCAGTGTAAATCTCCCCTCTTCCAGGTCAAAGCCATTGCCCCTTGTTCTATCGCAAGAAGCCTTAGTGAACAGTCCCTTCCAGGCCTTCAGGTACTAGAGGTCAAGCTGTTAGTGAGGCCAGGCTTTCCCTCTGCTTTATGACCTCATTGTGCACCTTGGTGCTCTGGAGGAGCTTTTTGGAATGGTCTTGAAGGTAGGTGCCCCAAACCTACAACAGGTGGTAGATGCAGGCCCAAACTTGCTTCTTTCTGGGTTATTTGGATGAATGGAATATCAGCCTGGCCCTGTAGGTGTGCCAGAACCTGCCTGAAGGTGTCACCAATGGATGGTGCCATAGCTTTGAGTTTGAGTCTTCCTAAATCAGCTGTGTTGGTGTCTGTATTTTAGCCACCTTGGCTGGTGGACATGTTACTGCAGAGACCCCACCTGCAGTGCTGGGTTCAGCTTTGGAGTCCTCAGCAGAGGAGAGATGTGAACCTGTCAAAGTGGCTCGAGCTAGAGGAGGCTACAAAAATGCTGTGAGGGCTGAAAGCCCTCTGCTGTGAGGCCAGACTGAGAGAGTTGGGCTTGTTTAGCCTGGAGAAGAGAAGGCTCCATGGAGACTTCTTGTGGCCTTTCACTGGTTAAAGGGTGCTACAGGGAACCTGAGGAGGGACTCTTGATGAGGTGAAAGGACAAGGTCTGGTGGTCTGAAACTAACAGAGGGAGATTTAGATCAGATATCAGGAAGAAATTCTTCACCGTGAGGGTGGTGAGACTGTGGCCCAGGCTGTCCAGAGCAGTTGTGGAACCATCCCAGGTCAGATTGTCTGGGGCTCTGAGCAGCCTGCTGTCCTTGCCCATTGCAGGGGGGTTGGACTAGATGCTCTTTAAGATCTCTTCTAACCAAAACCATTTTGTGATTCCCTGATCATGGCCATGACAAAGCCTGGAACTTGTTGATTAGCAGAAAGCTGGTTAGGGTAAGTGATACTCTAAAACAAGGGATGTTAGAACTGATGGTTTTGTTTATAACCCAGATTTTGGCTATTCTTACGTTGAGAATGCCTTCTTCTCCCCCTCAAACGCTGGCTTCCCACTGTCCCAGGCAATATTTTGGTCTGCTCCACTCTGGGCTTGGTTGTTGCTTTATTCATTCCATCTGAGGAACCTTGAGGAGCTGGGGGATGCTAGAGGGCTGTCCCCACCGTCAGCTCTTCCCATGGTGCCTTGCTTCAGGTGATTTCTTCCAAAGGTTATTTTCTCTAGCAATGCCCTAAGTTTTGGTGGCTTTGATGGTGGCTGCTGTGGAAAGACCAAGTTTGTGGTGATTGTTTTTATAGCCTACCTCTGCCTGTTTTTTTTTTTTCCCCTGTTCTAAGTGAATTTTGGCTTTGAGTTTCACAGATGTTGGTGTCTAAAGGTTTTGGAAAGTCTTCAGGGTGATGAGTCCAAGCAGCAGGTGAACAGAGAGATTTAAAAGAGATGTTTATTTTCAAGCCATGTTTTAAAATAGCAAATTCAGGCTCTTATTTTGTCTTGGTTGAGAAACTCCCCATCTCATGTTCTACACCAGCCTCAGTTTCAAAGAGCTGCTTCTCCTGTGGAGACTGTTGGATCCTTTTGGGTTAGTGTCTGATTTCCACTCACATTTTTTGTGGTCAGTCTTAACCTTTCCCACCTTCTCCTTTTTCACCACCTTCTACTTTTGCCTTTAGTATCTTCCCACGTATACAACATGTCCTCAGATCCACACATCTCCTTTTGCTCCCTTCCAAAAGCAGTTTGTTTGCCTCCTCCAGTCCAGTTACTGCTCTGCTTGTAGGTGCCACTTCCATTTGCACATTCTTGGGGACAGTCTCATGTGTCTCCCTCATCACAAACAAATCCTATCCTCTTTTGTTTTGCTCCTTCATCCTATGTTTTCACTGACTCGAGATGTTTCTGCATCTTCCCTGCCCATCAATGCTTTTGGCTGCTCACTGCTACAATAGAATTAGAGAATTGTTTCATTTGGAAGAGACTTTTAAGATCATTGAGTCCAATATTCAACCTAACACCACCATGGCCATTAAAGCGTGTCTCAAAGTGCCATGTTTACATGTTTCTGAACCCTTTCAGGGATGGTGACTCCACTGACTCCCTGGGCAACCTGTTCCAATGCCTGACTGCTCTTTCAGGAGAGAAATTTTTCCTAATGTCCAACCCAGATCTGCTCTGGTAGAATTTCAGGCCATTTTCTCTCTTCCTGTCACTTGTACTTTGGGAGAAGGCACCACCTGGCTCCAAACTCTTCTCAGAGATTTGTAGAGACCGATGAGGTCTCCCCTCAGCCTCCTCCAGGCTGAAGAACCCCAGGTCCTTCGGTTGCTCCTCATCAGACCTGTTTTCCAGACCTTTCAGCAGCTTTGCTGCCCTTCTCTGCACCTGCTCCAGCCCTCCAATACCCTTCTTGGAATGAGAGACCCAAAACTGGACCCATCGTTTGAGGTGTGTCATCACCAGGGCTCCCAGTACAGAGGCACAATCACTTCTCTCATCATGCTGCCGATCCAGGCCAGGATGTTGGTGGCCGTCTTGACCACCTGGGCACACTCTGGCTGATGTTCAGCTGGCTGTCCTTTTCCACTGGGCAGTCTCCAGCCACTCTGCCCCCAGCCTGGAGCCTTCACGGTGTCGTTGTGATCTGAGTGCAGTACCCAACACTTGGCCTCGTTGACCCTCAGCCCATTGACCTCAGCCCATCGATCCAGCCTGGCCAGATCCCTCTGCAGAGCCTTCCTACTCTCAAGCAGGTCAACACTCCCACCGAGTTTAGTGTCATCTGCAAACTTACTGAGGGTGCACTCAATTCCATCCTCTAGAAAGCTTATAGCATCAAACCATTAATTCTTCTGATTCCTATTTGGCCCCCAAAGCAGCTTTTTAAACAAGATTATTGTTAATTTTTTCACAGAATGACTTTTGCATTGTAATGGCTCAAATGGGTTACAGGAAAATCTTCCATTGTTTGTCTTCTTAGAGGTTCCTCATTTGCTGCTGCTAATTACAGCACCCTGCAAATGAAGATTTGTTTCTGGTGGCTTTTTAATCTCCTGTTTTCTCTCCTGCTGTGTTGGGGTAATGCTGACTCTGGTTCTGGTCGCTCATAAAGCTCCAGTTGCTGATGTGCAACTCCAGCTTTCCCTCACCAATGTGCGCATGTAAAGTCCTGGCATCTGGGGAAGAACAACTCCATGGATCAGTACAGGCTGAGGGCTGGTCTGTTGGAGAACAGCTGTGGGGAAAACGTCTTGGGACCAGGCTGCCCAGAGAAATTGTGGATGCTCTTTCCTTGGAGGTGTTCAAGGGCAGCTTGGATGTGGCCTTGAGCAACCTGATCCTAGTGGAAGATGTCCCTTCCCTTGGCAGAGAGGTTGGAACTAGATGATCTTTAAGGTCCTTTCCAGCCCAAACTGTTTTATGAGTCTATGAATCCAAGTGAACAACAGGATGACCATGAGCCAGCTGTGAGCCCTTGTGGTGTATCAAGAATAGTGTGGGCAGCAGGTTGAGATCCCTCCTCTCTTATTGAGTGACTGTCAACCAAGAAACCTCAATGAGGTGAACAGAATGTTGCCTTCACTGCCAACAAACTCCCCCAGATCATCAACTAAGGTGAAGAGGGATGTGGCTTTGGGTAGCGAGTGACAGCATCAGTGGAGGTCTGGAGTTTCCAGTCCTGTGGTGATGAGTTTTCTTCTCCCCTTTCTTGCCAGGTTGCATTAAACTTCACCCTGCTGTTGGCTTTTCTTGGGAGGCTCTAGGTGGGAGTATATTTGAAATCAATTTTTCTTCCCCCCTTTTTTGGGGTAATATTTTTGTTTAAATAGATTTATAAGCAGCTTGGGGGCTGTTCCTCCCAAATTTATGAAGATAATTTTGCCTCTCTTGATAAGGTGAAATTTACACCTGCTATTTCCATATTAATTCACCTTGCTAAGTGGATCTAATTTTCTTCCCTTCTTCTATCTAGTGAGGGTGGCCTTTCCTAATGCAATTTCCCCCTCACTAAATCACTGTGATCGGGAGTCATGATCGAGTTAAATTAACTTAAATTAATTTACTTAATAAGAGCTCCAGATCATTGTGAATGAGCTGAAGATTTATTGATTCTCCTCTTTTCACTCCTCCCCCTTATCTCTCCCTCTCTGCTTTTGCCAGAGTGTGGCTCAGACGAGCTGTGATTTGCTTTGCCTTCTATTTCTGTTGCTCCTCTTTTCTTGGTGGTTGGTCATCGCTTTAGAACTTGTCATGGGGATGTCCTCTCCTCAGGCAGCTTCTCACTGCTGGGAGAGGTCATGGAGGAGTTGGGATGAGTGAGTGTCAAGAAGAAGGGCAGGGCCCAGTCTCTCTTTAGTGGTGCCCTGTGATAGGGTGAGTGGCAATGGATACAAACCGGAACACAGGAAGTTCCACCTCAACATGAGGAAAATCTTTACTGGAATGGTGGTGGAGCCCTGGGTTCATAGAATCATAGAATTGTTTCTGTTGGAAAAGACCTCCAAGGTCATTGAGTCCAATGGTTGTCAACCCAACACCACCATGGCCTTTAAACCATGTCCCTAATCACAGAACCACAGAAAGGGAGGAGATGTTCCATTCCCTTCATCATCTTTGTGGCTAAGTCTCAGGTCCACAGGTTTCTTGAACACCTCCAGGGATGGAGACTCCACCACCTCCCTGGGCAACCTGTTCCAATGCCTGACCACTCTTGCAGGAAATAAATTTTTCCTAATGTCCAATCTAAAGGGCTGGGTATTAGGTGTCCTGGTCTCCTTCCATTGGTGCGCTGTGATAGGATGAGGGGCAGTGAATACAAACTGAGACTCAGCAAGTTCCACCTCAACATGAGCAAATACTTCTTTACTGTGAGGAGCACTGGAGCAGGCTGCCCAGAGGTTTTGGAGTCTCCTCTAGACGCTTTCATGGTGCATCTGAATTTGTTTCTGTATGACCTGCCTTAGGTGCTCCTACTTGATACTTATCTTTCAGATCTTCATAAGTGTTGATCAGATCCCCTCTCAGACTTCTCCAGGCTAAACAGCCCCAAGTCTCTCAGCCTCAGACAGTCCAGTCTCTTCATCACCCTCATAGCCTCTACTGGACATTCTCTGGTAGTTCCCTTTCCCTCTTGAACTGGGGAGCCCAGAACTAGACACAATACTCTAGACGTGGCCTCACTAAAGGAGAGTGAAGGGGGAGGAGAACTCCCTTGACCTGCTGGTCACACTTTCCTTCATGCACTGCAGGAGACTATTGGCCTTTGTGTCCAAGAGAGCATTTTACGGTCCCAGGGAGAACTCCATGACTACCAGGACTCCAAGGTCTATCTCTATCATCGACTGGGAGGAGGAGGATGCACCAATGCCTGCAGGTGACACCTCTCATGGAGAAACAAAGCCACTTTAAGACACATTTTTGGGAGCAGAGAGACTTCTGTGCAGCAGCCGATATTGTGTTGAGAACCCCTCGATGGGGACGAGTTCAAACGGTGACCCACTTTGAAGAGTTTTCTTCTAAAAACACTGATGCAGGCATTTAAAAGTAACCTGTCTGCAAATAATTGTCTGGCACCAGTGGAGAAGCTCAGATATTTCCTTCAAAAAAACCTCAAACCACAGAACTTTGTGGTGCCTCTTGAGGGACAATCCTACCCCTCCAGCACTATAAATAAGTAAAGAACCAGAAAATACAACATTTGTCAGAGAAATGCCAGCTCAGTAGAAAAGGTTTATCAGCAGAGGATACTCCTGTGTGCTTTGCTTTTGTTTTCTTCTTCTTTTCTTCTCTTCTTTGGCCTCCAGCACATTGATATGGCCTAAGATAGAAATGAGCCTCCTGGGCTTGATTTTTGGTCCTCACCACCTTTTTCCCCTGCAAAGCCTTCAGGGTTTTGGGTGATGCTGGTTGAGAAACAATGTGGTTCTCAAACCACAGTGCTGGGTGTGAGTCTCTGTCTCTGGAGTCATTTAAACCCTGCCTGGACATGTTTCTGTGTGACCTTCTCAAGGTGAACCTGCCTTGGCGGGGGTATTTGGACTTGATGATCTCTGGAGGTCACTTCCAACTTCACAGAATTCTGTGATTCTGTAAAGTGCCACTTCTCCAGGGCAAAGAAGTACATGGCCAAGACATGGCACTCTGAGACATGGTTTAGTGGGCATGTTGGGTTGATGGTTGGACATGATGATCTTGGAGGTCTTCTCCAAACAGAAGAATTCCATGGTTCCATTATTCTTTGCTTCTATGATTCCATGATTCTAAGATTCTTTGGTTCTGTCATTCAGTGATTCTGTGATGGAGGTGTTCTAAAAAGCATGTTCTAAAAACACGCTTAGGAACATGGTTCAGTGGGCATGGTGGTGGTGGGTTGATAGTTGGACTTGATAGTCTTGGAGATCTTTTCCAACTTTAATGAGTCTCTGATTCTAGAGATAATAAATCACTGTGGGCTGTGATTTGTGAGATGATAAATCACTGTGATCTTGGGATTCTGTGATTCTATGACACTGACACTCCGATTTTACGCTTGGACTTGATGATCTTGGAGATCTTTTCTAACCTTAATGATTCTAGAGACAATAGATCACTATGGTCTGTGATTCATGAGATCATAATTGTCTGTGGTCTTAGGATTCTGTGATTCTGATTCTATGGGTCTATGATTAAGGTTCTCTGATTCTATGGTTTTCTGATTCTGTGACTATGGTTCTAGAATTCTTTGAGGAGGTCTTTTCTAACTGTGATGATTCTAGAGGCAATGAATTACTGTTGTCTGTGGTTTGTGAGATGATAATTCACTGAGATCTTATGTCTCTGTGTTTATGATCTTATGATTCTATGACTCTATGGTTCTTTGAGTCTCTGGTTCTCTGATCCTCTGACTCTATGCTTCTGTGATTCTTTGATTTTATGGTTGGACTTGGTAGCCTTGGAAATCTTTTCTAATCTTGGAGATCTTTTCTAGTTTTAATGCTCCTAGAGATGATGAATCGCTGCAGATTTGGGAGGTCATAATTGACTGATCTTAGGATTCTGCAATTCTGATTCTGTGATTCTATGATTATGGTTCTTTGGGTCTCTGGTTCTCTGATCCTCTGACTCCATGCTTCTATGATTCCTTGATTTTGTGGTTGGACTTGGTAGCCTCAGAGATCTTTTCTAATCTTGGAGATCTTTTCTAGTTTTAATGCTCCTAGAGATAGAATAGAATAGAATAGAATAGAATAGAATCAGTCAGGTTGGAAGAGACCTCCAAGATCATCCAGTCCAACCTAGCACCCAGCCCTATCCAGTCAACTAGACCATGGCACTAAGTGCCTCATCCAGGCTTTTCCTGAAGACCCCCAGGGACGGTGACTCCACCACCTCCCTGGGCAGCCCATTCCAATGCCAATCACTGTCTCTGTGAAGAACTTCCTCCTAACATCCAGCCTATACTTCCCTCGGCACAACTTGAGACTGTGTCCCCTTGTCCTGTTACTGGTTGTCTGGCAGAAGAGACCAATCCCCACCTGGCTACAACCGCCCCTCAGGTAGTTGTAGACAGCAATGAGGTCTGCCCTGAGCCTCCTCTTCTCCAGGCTAAACAACCCCAGCTCCCTCAGCCTCTCCTATCACTGCAGATTTGGGAGGTCATAATTGACTGATCTTAGAATTCTGTGATTCTGATTCTGTGGTTCTATGATTATGGTTCTTTGAGTCTCTGGTTCTCTGACCCTCTGACTCCAAGCTTCTGTGATTCTTTGATTTTGTGGTTGGAGATGCTGGCCTTGGAGATCTTTTCTAACCTTAATGAGACAATTAACCACTGCAGTCTATGATTTTGGAGATCAGCAGTCACTCTGATCTGATGATTTTATGATTCCATTATTATGTTTCTATGGTTTTGTGATTCCCTGGCTTTATGATTCCATGCACAGGGTAACCCTGCGAGCAGAGGTTGGGGCACCAGGAGTTAATTCTCTTTTATCAAGATGATAACTGCTTCCCCCCCACTCCCCAATCCCACCCCTCCCTCCACCTCCTCGCCTTTTGAGCCGCGTTAATCTGCAGAAAGAGCCCAAATGTGACTAATGCCCTTAAAGTTGCTGTCAATTTGTATTTTTTTTTTCTTCTCCCCAAATTCATTTGACATGAAAGTGAGAAGTAAACAGAAAGCTCTGTGGTTAAGCAGATAACTTGGAAAGCCCTTTCCATCACATTTAAAAACGGCCGTGTCATGGATTCTGCGAATTGGAGCCTTTCTATTTTGTTTTATTTTATTTTGTCTGGGTGGTAAATTTCCTTTTAATAATCTCAACCTGCTTTTAGGGCTCAGATAGTTTTTAATTTTTTTTTTTTTTTCAAATATATTTGAAGGGATGTTAAACCATTCTCCAAAATGACATCTCATTAAAGTGAAATTCATCTGCCTGGGATTGGAGACGTTACAGGCAAGGAGGAAGTTCAGGGTTCCATTTGGAAATACAGATATTCGATCTGATTTTTTTCCTCCCTCTCTCCCCTCTTTCTATAGGAAATACTTTTAATCTTTTTAATGAGATACACAACCCTCCTATTGTTTCGGAGAAGCCCTGACATCTGGCCCAGAATAATCCAGTTTCTCTTCAGGAGGAGTTTAGAGGCTTTAAAAAACAATGTCACCACGCTGGGGCAAAGCTTGGGATTAATCTGCCGCTCGCTCCTTGCTCCCCCCAGAGAAAGAAGCCTAACTCTGCCCTGCTCTCCTTTGCTCTTCCTTTTCCTTTTTTATTTGTTTCTTTATTTCTAGTTCCTCTTTCCTCACTTCTTCCTTATTATTTTTGATTTTTCCTTTTCCTTTCATTTTTTAGTCTTTTTTTTTTAATCCCTTCTCCCCTTCATCAATTTCCTCTTTAGTCCTTTTTTTACCTTTTTGGGCCCCTTTTCCCTTCCCCCTTTCCCTCTTTTTCCCTTTTCCTCCTTTTCCCACTTCCATCCTTTCCCCATTTATTTTGCCTTTTCCTGCTTTTCCCCCTTTTCTTCTTTTTATTCCTTGTACCTACTTTTTTCTTTTTTTCCTTTTTCTTAACCTTTCTCCTTTTTCCCCTTTCCCCTATTCTTCCTTCCCCCCTTTTTCCTCTGCTCTTTCCCTTTTCACTTTTTTCCCATTTTACATTCCATTCTTTTTTTCCACTGTACCTGTTTCCTTTCCCCCTTTTTACCATTTCCCTTTTCCTATTTTCCTTTTTTCACCCTTTCCCCATTTTTCGCTTCATCTCTTTCCCACTTCTGCCCTTTTCCACTTTTCCCCTCTGATCTCCTTTTAATACTTCTCCCTGTCCCCCCCATTTTCTTTCCCCCCTCTTTTTACTTTTTTGTCCCTTTTCCAACCTTTTCCCTTTTGTCTTTTTTCCCTTTTACTCATTTTCTGTTTTTCAGTTTTTCTTTTCCCTTCCCCCTTTTCCACTTTTTTTCATTTCCTCCCTTTCTCTTTTTCTCTTTCCCCTTTTCTTCCTTTCCCCTTTTCTATCTTTTTCACTCCTTTCTCTTTTGTCCTTTTAAAATTTCCCTCTCTATTACCTATTTTCCTCTTTCCCTCTTTCCCTTTTCCCTTTCCTCCCCATTTCCCTCTTTCTGTTTTTTCACTTTTCCCCCATTTCACCACTTTTCCTTTTTTGTGCCCTTTTCCCTCCTTTTCCCATTTTCCCTTTTCTGTTTTTTACTTTGTCTTTGTGTCCCACTTTCCCTCTTTTCCAATTTCCCCCTTTGTTCTCCTTATCAATCCCTTTTCTTTATTATTCCTTTTTTTCCCATTTCCTTCTTTTTTCCTATTTTTCTCCTCCTTACGCTTTTCAGGTGTTGTGAGGAGCAGCTGAGGGAGCTGGAGCAAAGGAGGCTAAGGGGAGCCCTTCTGATTCCCTGCAACTCCCTGAGGAGATGCTGAGTTGAAGCTCCAGGAGCCAAGCAGTGAAGTCAGCCATAGCAAACCTCCCAAAGTAATGGCACGGGGAGGTCAACTCAAATCTGCTGCCCCTAATCCTGGAGATCATCTGTATGATTGCAAAGGGCTGTCACCCCAAAGCATTGTTAGAAGAGCTGCTGGTTTAAGGCTCCAGGACATTACACAATCACAGAATGTCAGGTTGGAAGAGACCACAGGTATCATCTGGTCCAACCTTTAAATTGGATTCAACTATGCAGAGGGGCAGCAAATCCTCCCAAAGTTACAGCATGGAGAAGACCAGCTCAAATTTGGTTTTCCAGCACCTGAATGTCATAGAATCACAGAATGATTTGGGTTGGAAAGGATCTTAAACATCATCTAGTTCTAGTCCCCTTGCCATGAGCCTGACACCTGCTGCTAGACCCATCCAAACTGGCCCAGTGCTGGAGATGACCTTTCTGGTTGCCAGGGCACAGCATTTTGCGTTTCTAACCCAAGTTCTTGCACCAGACAATGCAGGGTTCACCAGGGCTGGTTCAAAACTGCTGATCCACAGCTGAAAAATCCTAACTTTTAATCTGTCTAAACCTTCTTGCTAGGGATCTTCTGCTCTTCTTTGACAGCTCCGTGCTCTGAAAGCAAGGAGAGGCCTTCACAAAAGAGCGAAAAAAAAATCCCGGCTAATGAATTGCTGCTCATCAGCAAATCCTCCACTCCCTGACTGCGCTTCTGCTCCCAGCCTATTGTAACCGCTAAGTAAACCATTATTAGCTTAATACTCCACAGAGTGGGAGCAGCCAGTCAGCAGGACCTCGCTGTTGAGCAGCAGCTCGTTGAGAAGCGACGCAACCACTTGCAAGCATGTCTGCACTGTTACACAACGTAGGTGATGCTTTAAGTGCTGGTTTGAGTCCCTGCATTCCTTCCACTTGATTTCTCCAACCTTGGGAGCTGGTGACACTTGTGGAGCACCATGATGCAACTGGTGGGTGGTGGGCTTGGTGTGAAAAGACACAAAATCCCTGCTAGCCTCTCAAAACAAGCACTTCTTGAAGCCTTACTGAAGTACAGAGAGGCTTTTAGGTCAGTTTTGTAGAATCATGGAGTTGGTTGTTTTGATTGGAAAAGACCTTTAAAATCAAGTCCAACTATTAAACAAGTACTGACAAGTCTGTTGGTAACCACTTATACAGAGCTTTTAAATCCCTTCAGAGATGGGGATTTCACCTCTGCCCTGATCATCCTGGACCCAGCTGTGACAACCCTTTCAAAGAAGAAATGGTTCCTCATATCCAACCTAAACCTCCCCTGGAGCAACTTGAGGCTGTTTCCTCTTGTCCTGTCACTTGTCCCTTGGGAGAAGAGACCAACCCCCATCTGGCTCCAATCTCCTTTCAAGAAGTTGTAGAGAGCCAGAAGGTCTCCCCTCAGCCTCCTTTTCTCCAGGCTGAACAGCTCAGGTTCCCTCAGCTGCTTCTCACCAGACCTGTTCTCCAGACCCCACTTTTGTTTCCAGTGCTGGGTCTTTGTATACTTCTATTTAACTGAAAAGCCACCAAAGAAAGGAAGAAGGAGTGGAGCAGGTCTGAATGGCAGCTCCACGCTGCAAAAAAAGTCCTGAGTCTCTCCTGAGCAGCTCCTGGTGATGGCACAGGTTTGATACCTTTATTCAAACCTCACCACGAGCTGCTGTGCTGAGCCCAGTCCAACTGCTGCTGGCATCTGGGCTGTGCCCGGGCAGGTCTCGGGGCTGAGGAAAGAGCAAACCAGTTTGTGAGGGCAGAGGGGTCACTTGGCAGGTGCTGGAGCATTGTTTTCAAAGGTTGAAATCATTCCAGCCTAACTAAATATTCGGTCCTCGTGCAGAGTGAATGAAAGGTGGAGCCATCTGTTTCTTCTGTTTCTTCCTGCAATGACAAAAGGAAGAAATACTCTAAAAAGGCTGTTAAAAACCTCTTGGAGTAGGAGTAGAGGTGCTTGAAGAAGAGTGTAGTCAGCAGGTTGAGGGAGGTTTTTCTCCCCTCTCTGCTTTGCCCTAGTGAGGCCCTAGTGAGGCCACATCTGGAGTGCTGGGTCCAGTTCTGAGCTTCCCAGTTGAAGAGAGATAAGGAACTACTGGAGAGTCATAGAGAGGCTGGGAAGATGCTGAGGGGCCTGGAGCATCTTTGTGAGGAAGAAGGGCTGAAAGCCCTGGGGCTGTTGAGCCTGGAGAAGAGCAGCCTGAGAGGGGATCTGCTTAGTGCTCAACAAGAGCTAAAGGGTGAAGGGAAAGAGGGGCCCAGACTCTTTCCAGTGGTGCCCAGTAACAGGATAAGGGGCAGACAAACTGGAATCCAGGAGCTTCCATTTGAAGATGAGGATAAACTTATTGAACTTTGAGGGCAGCAAAACCGTGGCTCAGGCTACCCAGAGAGTTGTGGAGTCTCCTTCTCTGGAGAGCTTCTAAACCCACATGGCCATTGTGGTCCTGGGCACCCTGCTTTGAATGCCCCTGCTTTAGCAGGAGATTTGGACTGCACGATCTCCAGAGTAGTGTATGAAGGATCTGGGGTTGTTCAGCCTGGAGAAAAGCTAAGAGGAGACCTTCTGGCTCTCTGCAACTCCCTGAAAAGAGGTTAGAGCCAGATGGGCTTGGTTTCTTCTCACAGGGAGCAAGCAATGGGAGGAGAGGAAACAACCTCAAGTTGCACCAGTGGAGGTTTAGGTTGGGTATTAGGAAAAGTTTCCTCATTGAAAGAGTTGTCATAGCCTGGAAGAGGCTGCCCGAGGCAGAAGTGAAGTCACCAGTCCAGGAAGTGTTTCATAGCCATGTAGATGTGGTACTGTGGGACCTGGTTTAGTGGTAGCTTGGCACTGCTGGGTTAAAAGTTGGACTCAGTGATCTTAAAGGTCTCTTCCAACCCAAACGCTGCTGGGATTCTGTTCCATCATTCTCATTTACCAAGAAACAAAACCAACCATCTGCACCCGGCAGCTTCCCTGCTCCCTGTACCTCATCCCTCCCCAGGCTCTGGCCAAGCTCTGCAGCATCTGCAGCTTTTGCTGCCCACCAGGCTCTCCTGGATGGAGGATTTGCTGAAGGATATAGGGAGGTCTGCAAGGTCACAGCTGTCAAAGCTGGGAAAGTGGGAAAAGAAGGGCAGAGGGGTTCCTGAGCTTGGCACAAGTGCCACAGCCACCTGTCTATGAGCATTTCTGGTTTTCCAAGCTGAAAGATGTTTTGATTGCAAATGTTTTCCTCTAATCCCCCCCAGAACTCCCTAAATTTCATAATTCCTTCTCAAATTACTGCTAATGAATTCAGATTGGTATTGCCATGCATGGTCCTGCCACCCTCTGACATGGAAATGGAGGTGACAAGGGAGAAGTCTCCAGAGAAAGCCCAAATTTATTCCAGCTCAGGATATTTCATGTGGAAAAAGGAAAAGATCTGGAAAAGGAGGAGCAGAGAGAGCAGGAGGCAGCATCTGGAAAAGGATAGATGTGGAATGGACATGAGGAAGAAGTTCTTTACAGTGAGGGTGGTGAGATGTTAGAGCAGGCTGCCCGGAGATGCTGTAGGTGCCTCTTCCTTCAGAGTGTTCGAGACCTTGAGCAACCTGGTCTGGTGGAAGGTGTCCCTGCCCATGGTGTTGGGGGTTGGAACTAGATGATCTTTCAGGTCCAACCAACCCAAACTATTCAATGATTCTACCCAGCTGTCCCAGGAGGTGTTGAAGCAAAGACTGGATGAGGCACTTAGTGCCATGCTCTAGTTGATTGGCTAGGGCTGGGTGCTAGGTTGGACTGAATAATCTTGGAGGTCTCTTCCAACCTGGTTGATTCTGTGATTCCGTGCTGTAGGATTCTGAGATTCTTAGATTCTCTGATTCCATGATCCTATGATTTTGTGATCCTATGATTTTATGATCCTGTAGTTTTATGATTCCATGATCTTAGGATTTTGTGATCCTATGATGTTTTGATCCTATACTTCTATGATCCTATGATTTTATGATCCTGTGATGTTTTGATCCTATACTTCTGTGATTCCATGATCCTATGATTTTATAATCCTATGATTTTTTGACCCTATACTTCTATGATTCCATGATCCTATGATTCCATGATCCTATGATTTTGTGATCCTATGATTTTATGATCCTGTAGTTTTATGATTCCATGATCTTAGGATTTTGTGATCCTATGATGTTTTGATCCTATACTTCTATGATCCTATGATTTTATGATCCTGTGATGTTTTGATCCTATACTTC
>WAAF01012959.1:0-96317 GCA_013400475.1 Tricholaema leucomelas
TATGATTCCATGATCCTATGATTTTATGATCCTATGATGTTTTGATCCTGTACTTCTATGATTCCATGATCCTATGATTTTATGATCCTATGATGTTTTGACCCTATACTTCTATGATTCCATGATCCTATGATTTTATAATCCTATGATTTTTTGATCCTATACTTCTATGATTCCATGATCCTATGATTTTATGGTCCTATACTTTTATGATTCCATGATCCTATGATTTCATGTTTCCTGTGATTCTCTAATTTTATGATCCTTTAAGTCAGCTCATGAAGGGCTTCGGCAAGCAGCCGCCTACCAGGGGAGCAACACTTGAAGCTGCTGGGAGCCTTTTTGCCTGCGTTTGTGAAACTCTCAGCTCCTATTTTGCTATTTCCCCCCCCCCCCCATCCTGTTGGTGATGCTGAAGCAAGGTTTCCTGCAGCAGGTTGTGTTAGACAATTTTTATTTGATGAGAGGAGCCAGGTTACGAGTCCCCAAGTGCGGTAAAAGTTAATGTGATGGTCGCTCTGCGCCCGGGCTCATTTTTATAATTTTTTATTTTATGAAACAGGACAGGGGGAGCTTTAGTGACTTATTACTATTCATTTCGTTTCAATGCAGTAAATATTGATTCAGTTGGGGGTTTTCAATTTAAACCACTCGACGATTATATAAAATATTACCAGCCTCTGAAATTATGCTTACCGATCCCTTCGGCTGCTCATTAACCAAGGAGTGCAATTTTTAGATCCCTTTGCTTTCATCATTCTAATAAATGGGTTAAGCTTCCCTTTTGGAGCAGAAGGTGCTGGAGACTCCAGCTAGCAGGAGCTTGACAGCCTCAACACAGCTCTTAATTTGGAGCTTCTTTCAAAGGACTTTGTGGCTTCTTTTCTTTTCTTTTTTTGCGGGAGGGCTCTGGGCAGCCTGATCTAGCTGAGGAGGCCCCTGCTGACTGCAGAGTGGGTTGGACTGGATGACCTTTGGAGGTCCTCTCCAACTCAGACCATTATGGGATTCTGTGATCCTATGGTTCTGTGCTTCCATGCTGTAGGACTCTGAAATTCTTGGAGTCTATGTTTCCATGATCCTATGATTTTATGATTCCAGGACTCTATAATTTTATGATTCTATGTTTCCATGATCCTATGATTTTATGATTCCAGGACTCTATAATTTTATGGTTCTATGTTTCCATGATCCTGTGATTTTATGATTCCAGGACTCTATAATTTTATGATTCTGTGTTTCCATGATCCTATGATTTTATGATTCCAGGACTCTATAATTTTATGATTCCTTGTTTCCATGATCCTATGATTTTATGATTCCAGGACTCTATGATTCTATGATCCTGTGATTTTATGATTCCAGGACTCTATGATTCTATGATCCTGTGATTTTATGATTCCACAACTCTATAATTTTATGGTTCTATGATTCCTTGATCCTGTGATTTTATGATTCCATGACTCTATAATTTTATGATTTTATTATTCCATGATCCTATGATTCTATAAGGACTGGATGTTCTTGGAGATCTCTTCCAACCTGGTTGATTCTATTCCCACCAGGGAGGTGGTGGAGTCACCGTCCCTGGAGGTGTTCAAGAAAAGACTGGATGAGGCTCTTAGTGCCATGGTCTAGTTGATTGGTTAGGGCTGGGTGCTAGGTTGGACTGGATGATCTTAGAGGTCTCTTCCAACCTGGTTGATTCTATGGTTCTATGATTCTGTGTTTTAGGGTTCTTCCTCTGACTGTGATGCAGTCACAAAGTTGCAGGATCATAGATGCATAAAATCAGAACCATAGAGATATAAAATCACAGAACTCAGAAA
Source organism: Tricholaema leucomelas (assembly GCA_013400475.1). Classification (NCBI taxonomy): domain Eukaryota; kingdom Metazoa; phylum Chordata; class Aves; order Piciformes; family Lybiidae; genus Tricholaema lacrymosa; species Tricholaema leucomelas. The sequence continues at coordinate 1,830 of WAAF01012959.1, forward strand.
TCATCTGGTGCAGCAAGAACTGCATTAATTGGATCAATGTTAATATGTGATTTAAAAGACATTGTCAATGGAGCAGATTCCTGGGGCCAGAACCTGATGTGATGGGTGGGTTATGATGTTGTATCTCTTGGGGCATAAAATCAGAATCAGAGAGATATAAAACCTTAAAATCACAGAATCACAGTCTCATAGAATCATAAAAATGCATATTCATAAAATCATAGAGTTATAAAATTGTAGGATCATGGAATCATAGAACAATAATTATAGAGTCATAAAAACATACAATCATAGAGTCCAATAATTAGAGTAATAAGAACATAGAATTGTAGAGTCAGATAATCTTAAAATCATAGAATCGTAGAGTTATAAAATTATAGGATCATAGAATGGTAGGAGTTGGAAGTGACCTTTAGAGATCATTGAGTCCAACTCCCCTGCCAAAACAGGATCACCTAGGGTAGGCCACACAGGAATGCGTTCAGGTAGGTCTTGAGAGTCTCTGCACAAGGAGACTCTACAGCCTCTCCTGGGTAGCCTGCTCCAGGGCTCTGGCAGCCTCACAGGAAAGTTTTGCCTGATGTTGAGGAGCTGGAAAACAATAGACAGCATAAACGGAGCTGGCTGGTCTATGTGTTATCCAAAACAACGTGCTGGAAAGCAGCACTTTGGAGAAGAACCTGGAAGTGCTGGTGGGCAACAAGTTGCCCATCAGCCACCAATGTGCCTGTGTGGCAAAGAATGCCAGTGGTCTGCTGGGCTGCTTTGGGTGTGACCTGCAAGCTGAGGGAGGTTTCCCTCCCCCTCTGCTTTGACCTGGAGAGGTCACGTCTGGAGTCTTGGGTCCAGTTCTGGCCTCCCCAGTTCAAGAGAGACAAGGAACTACAGGAGAGAGTCCAGTGGAGACTCCAAAGATGCTGAGGGGCCTGGAAGAAAGACTGAGAACCCGGAGAACAGCCTGAGAGGGGATCTTCTCAGTGCTCACTGAGAGCTAAGGGCCTGTGAGAGGCAAGAGTCTGGGGCCACACTTTTGTCAGTGGTGCCCAGTGACAGGATGAGCAGCACCAAGCATAAACTGGAACCCTCTGAGTGTGGGGACAAATTTTCTGTGAGGGTGCTGGAGCCCTGAAGGAGGCTTGCCCCAGGAAGTTGTGGAGTCTCCTTCTCTGGAGAGATTCCAAAACAGCTGTCTGTTGTGATCCTGGGCAGCCTGCTGTTGGTGGCCCTGCTTTAGCTGAGGGGTTGGATTAGATAATCTACCAAGGTCCCTTCCATCTCCTACTACTATGTCATTCTGTATTTTGTCCTGGCCTTCTCCCACCACTGGATCATCCAGTATTGCCTGAGCTCGAAGGACACATTTATGAGTGTTGTAGGCAATGATCTAAGAGATGTGGGAGGAGGGAGAGTGTAATTAGTAAGGGTAGAAGGTTCTCATTAGCTGTGGAGAGGCTGGTCACTTGGGGCCACCTACGGATGGAGGGTATTCTCCTGGCAGAGCTCAACGCGAAACCTGCTCAGTCAACCCACAAAGTGCTGCTTCAGCATCACACAGAGGTGTTGAGACATAGCCTTATAGGGATGGGGTTACATAAGCCTTCAGAAAAGTTCTTAGGTGCCACCAGGGCTTTGGTTGTGAGCTGCTGGTGGTTGAGCTGTGGGCTGGAAATGTTACCCATCCATGTATGATCTCGTTTGATTTTTGCAGGGGCTTTTCTTTTCTATTCTTGGACCTTTGCATCCTCACAGCCTCCCATCGAGCCCTTTGGGTTGCAGACTCTTTGCCATACTTCTCCTGGCATCTGCTTAGTACAAGGACATGAAACTGTGATGTCCACGTTGGACTGGGTTACCCAGGGCAGTGATGGAGTTCCCATCCCTGGAGGGGCTTAAGAAAAGCCATGTAGATGTATTGCTGAGGGACATGGTTTAATGGTGGACTTGGCAGTGTTAGGTTAAGGGTAGGACTTGATGGTCTTAAGGATATTCTCCAGCCAAACCAATTCAAATTTGGTGGTTAAGCAGCTGGGTTGGAAAGATGGAGAATATTAATCAATGGGGAAAAAGCTTCTGTCTATTGTGAAGTGCCTTCAGGATGAGAAGAGGGAAAAGCTGAGTCTGACCTCAAGTTGTCTGCCCCTTTTAAATGCAACCAAGAGTACTCAACAGGCGGGAGGAGACTCAGAAATCATTTGGTGTAGCAAGAACTGCATTAATTGGATCAATGTTACTAAGTGATTTAAAAGACATTGTCAATGGAGCAGATTCCTGGGGGCCAGAACCTGGTGTGATGAGTGGGTTATGATGTTGTATCTCTTGAGGCAGAGATGTTCTTTGCCTTGTGCTTTGTGCAGCACTTAACCTTTGGAGGACTTCCCCCGAAAGAAGCGATAATGTGGCCAAAAAGATCCTGGATGAGACTTCAGAGGGGATAAGAGTGAAGTATCTTGTCATGGAATTACAGCACAGCATGGTTCAGGGTGAAAGGGACCTTAAAGATCGTCTAGTTATGACCCCCTCACTTCCACTAGAGCAGATTGCTGAAGGCCTTGTTCAATCTGGCCTTGAACACCTCCAGGGAGGGGGCATCTATGACCTCCCTGGGCAACCTGTTGCAGTGTCTCACCACCCTCACTGGAAAGAATTTCTTTCTAACATGCAGTTTAAATCTCCCCTTTTCCATCTTCAATCCATCCCCCCTCATCCTGTCATTACAAGCCCTTGTGAAAAGTGCCTCCCCAGCTTTCTTATAGGCCACCAGAAAGTCTCCCTGGAGCCTTCTTTTCTCCAAGCTGAACAGCCCCAACTCTCACAGCCTGTCCCCATAGGGGAGGTTCTCTGTCCCTCTGAACATCTTTGTAGCCTCTTTTGGACCTTCTCAAATAATTTTACATCATTCTTGTACTTGGTGATGCCAGAAAGATCCTGGTTGAGACTTTGGATGGGAATGTGTCCAGAGAAGGGCCATGAAGCTGGTGAGGAGAAGCTGAGGGAGCTGGGGGTGTGCAGCCTGGAAAGGCAGAGGCTCAGGGGTGATCTCATTGCTGTCTAAAGCTATCTGAAGGGAGGCTGTAGCCAGTGGGGGTCAGTCTCTTCTCCCAGGCAACCAGCAACAGAGCAAGGGCACACAGTCTCAAGTTGTGCCAGGGGAAGTCTAGGCTGGATGTTAGGAGGAAGTTCTTGCCAGATAGAGTGATTTGCATTGGAATGGGCTGCCCAGGGAGGTGGTGGAGTTGCTGTCCCAGGAGGTGTTGAAGGAGAGCCTGGATGAGGCACTTAGTGCCACGGTCTAGTTGATTGGACAGGGCTGGGTGCTAGGTTGGACTGGATGATCTTGGAGGTCTCTTCCAACCCAGTTGATTCTATGTGTTTAAAAAGAGGCTGGATGAGGCACTTAGTGCCATGGTTTAGTTAATTAGAAGGTGTTAGATGATGGGTTGGACTCGATGATCTTGAAGGTCTTTTCCAACCTGATTAATTCTGTGATTCTCTGATTCTGTGAAGTAAAACTCCACTGCCACGCTGTGGAGCCAATGTAGGTCATTAACCACTGGTTTAAATACCACTTTTAGGCCAATTTTAAGAGTGGTAGTAAACTCCTTGTACTGTAATCAATGGATTCTTCAAGCTAGCTGAATATTTCAGCCGTACCACCCCAATCTTCTCAAGATTTTAGTAGCTAATCTCACCAATTTGTTGCAGCATTATCAGGAGTATTGCACTGAAGATGACTGCGGTTGGCTTTGCCAGAGGTTCTTTGTGAGAGTGGATTTGACTCTGCTAAATCCCAACCATTTGTCTTTTTTTTTTTTAATGAGTAAGGTGCTCATCAGCTTGTTGGGTTACCTACTGTGGGATGTGAAGGCAAATTATCTTAATACCAACTGTGAAAAGGAGTTTTTGAAGTCCTCCTTGAGGTGTTCCATGTGGATATTTGAGGACTTAGTTGGTGTTTAATGATAGGATGATGATCACAGTATCACAGTGTGGTAGGGGTTGGAAGTGATCTCTGGAGAGTGTCGAGGCCAACCCCTCTGCTAAAGGAAGGTCACCTAGAGGAGGTCGCACAGGAACGCATCTGAGTGGGTTTTGAATGTCTCCAGAGGTGGAGACTCCAGCACCACTCTGGGCAGCCTGCTCCACTGCTCCATCACCCTTAAAGAAATTCCTCCTCATGTTTAGATGGAACTTCTTATCTTCAAGTTTGTGCCTGTTGCCCCTTGTCCTGTCACTGAGCACCATTAAATGAAGCCTGGTCCCATCTCTGTGGCACCCATTCTTTGAGTATCACTAAGCATTGAGAAGATCCTCTCTCAGCCTTTCCCAGTCTCAAAAGCCCCAAATCTCTCAGGCTCCTCACAAGAGAGGTGTTCAGTCCCCTCACCATTTTTGTAGCCCTTTTCTGTAGCCCCCTCCAGGATGATGAGGTGGTAGCACACGCTCTGGGAGTTCTGGAGCAAGGCAGAGCTTCCAGTGGAGACTGACAGAAATTGGGTGCCAGCTTCCCGAGATCTCCTTGAAATCCCTTCTGGGCTTTGGAAATCATTGAATCACTGAACGGTTTGGGTTGAAAGGGGTCTTAAAGATCATCTAGTCCAACTTGCCTGCTGTGGGCAGGGACATCTGCAGCTAGATCAAATTGCTCAAAGCCTGTCCAGACTGCCCAAGGACACTTCCAGGAATGGGACGTCCACAGCTTCCTTGGGCAGTCTGATCTGGTGCTTCACCACTGTCATCCTCAAGCATTTCTTCCTTATGTCCAACCTAAATCACCCTCTTTCAATTTAAGGCCATCACCCCTTGTCCTGTCCCTGCAGACCCAGCTAAAAAGTCTGTCCCCATCTTTCTTCTTGGCCACTTAAAGTGCTGAAAGGCTGCCAGAATGTCTCCCTGGAGCCTTCTCTTCTCCAGGCTGAACAACTCCAGCTCTTTCACCCTGGCCTCACAGCAGAAGGGATTGCCATGGCCTCCTCTGTCTCCACTCCAACAGATCGATGTCTCTGCTGTGCTGAGGGCTCCAGAACTGGCCCCAGCACTGCAGGTGGGGTCTCAGCAGAGCAGAGGTGCAAAATCCCTTCTCTCCAGATGTTGGCCACCCTTCTTTGCATGAAATCCAGAATGTGGTGGAAATTCTGGGCTGCTAGTGCAAGTTGCCGAATGTTTTGACCTCTTGCAAAGATGGTAGATAATCATAGAATTCTAGAGTGGTTTGGGTTGGAAGGGACCTAAACCATCATCTAGCCAGTTTGGGTTCTGCTGATGTGATTTATCTTGGATGTTGAGGAACCAGCTTGGGCTTCCCAAAGCAAGCTGGAGATTTTCCTTTCATGCTACAAAGCCAGGCCGTGGCTTTTGTTTTGTGCCACCCAGGGACCTGATCCTTTGATTGCCACAGAATTTCACCAAGTCAAGTTGTCCTTGTTGATGGGCTGTTTATGATGGGAGCTCTGGATGGTGCTCCCATTAGATTGAATTTCAGCAGCTGGCAGGAATTGCTCCAGTCCTTTTTGCCCCTTAGGACATGTAGCAGGATCTTATGCATAGAATCATAGAATGGTTTGGGTTGGAAGGGACTTTAAAGATCATCCACTTCTAGCCCTGCCTCCATAGGCAGGAAGGTCTTCCACTAGACCAGTTTGCTCAAGATCTCAACCAGCCTGGTTTTGAACACTTCCAGGGAGGGGGCATGAAGGATCTACCTGGGCAGCCTGCTCTAATATCTTACCACTCTCACTATAAGGATTTGGTTTTGGTGGTGTTTTTAGTACCTGCTCAATGTTCAATGACCATCCAGATGTTCCCCATTCATCGTGAGCTGTTATCACAACAACTCTTCGTGGTCATGAATGACAGCTTTTAACTTTGTGTTTTGCTTCTTGTTACAGCTCTCAGAGGACTTAATAAATGCAGGGAAGTCTTGCTAATGGTGAGGCTGCTGGTTGGGAAACATCAGAGCTGTTGTTGACTCTTTGAGAGAGCAGGTTTAAAGATGGTTCTGTGATTCCTGGTGGTCACCTAGCAGAAAGGAACCTCTTGGACTTGCTCTTCTGCACTGTGCTGTGTCTTCCTTACAAGCAATAACCCCCATGAACAGAATCAGAGAATCAGATAATTGTTTTGGTTGGAAAAAGACCAAACTCCAAGATCATCAAGTCAACCATCAATTTAAGACCACTATGGCCATTAAGCCATCTTCCCAATGTACCAGGTCACATGTTTTTTTTAAACACCTCGAGGGATGGGGACTGCCACCTCCCTGGGCAGCCTGTTCCAACACCTGACCAGTCTTTCAGGAAAGAAATTGTTCCTCAGGTTTCTCCTTTAACCTAAGCCTCTCCTGGTGCAACTTGAGGCCATTTCCTCTCATTCTATCACTTGACACCAGGGAGAAGAGCCCAACACCCACCCCATCACAGTCTGACCTCAAGTAGATGCAGAGAGCAACAGGGTCCCCCCTCAGCCTCCTCCCCTTTGGACCAAAGAACATCAGTTCCTTCAGCTGCCCCACAGCAGACCTGTTCTCCAGGCTCTCCAGCAGCTTCATCACCCTTCTCTGGACACTATGCCCTATGGAACTTCTGGTTCCCTGCTTGTGTGGGAAGCTGCATTTGGAGGAAGAAAGGGGTAAATGGGAACTGTGGTGGTGTGTCCTGGTGACGCCAAATCCTAGGCATCTGTTGTAGCCTGGTCAGTCCCACCAAGGTGCTGGACAGCCCTAAAACGTCCCAAGCCTTTGAGAGGTGAGATACTTATAAACCATCTAGATGTGGTGTTTGGCAACTGGCTGTGGATGGCCCTGCTTGGTCTCCAAGAGCCCCTCCTAGCCTCTACCATTCTATAGTTCTATGATCTCTCCTCAAGACCTTTGTGCACTGTTGTTGCCTGTTATGTATCTTGAGGCTTCAGGACATTTAGGGGCATTTGGGATCTTTCACAAAACAATTAGCCCAGGGTAGGTGGTTGGACTTACCTGCTGCAAGCCTGAGGTGGCTCCTTCTTGCATGACCCCTGGGAGACCTAGTGAGTAAGAGAGAGCTCCAGTTCCCATGTTTACTTTGCAAAATAGATGTTTCCAAACCCAGCCCTTGAATTCTCCACCTCCACACTGGGGCCACTCTTTCTGTAGTGATGCTCAGTGGCAGGACAAAGGGTAACAGGCATAAACTCAAATGTAAAGAAGTGCCACCTAAATAAGAGAAGGAGCTTCTTTGCTTTGAGAGTGGTAGAGCACTGGACCAGACTGATCAGAGAGGTGCTGAAGTCTCCATCTCTGGAGTCATTAAAAACCCACTTGGCTGCCATCCTGTGCAACCTGCTGTGGATGTCCCTGCTTTAGCGGTGGGCTTGGACTCAGTGATCTCCAGAGATGACTTCCAACCCCCACCATGCTGGGATTCTGTGCCCCTCTCTGCTCCTTTTCACTGCTGTCTGTATCTCAAGTTCAGAAAGCAGCAGATCTGGTTGACAACCCAAGGTTTTGTTGATGACCACCATGCCTCTGTGATAGCCAGCTTGTCTCTTTTCTCTCCAAGTTGATTGTGTTGAGTTTTTAGCCTTTCCTCTTTGTTTTGAGGGCTGTTTTTATTGTCCCTTTGCCTCCGTTACTTTTTTCTTCTCCAGTGTGGTTGTGTTGGGGTTTTACCTTTCCCTCTTTGTTTTGAGGGTAGCTTTTATTGTTTCTTTCCCTCTAGAATTTGTTTCTTTTCTTCTCCAAGCTGGCCATGTTGGGGTTTTATATTTTCCTTGCTGTTTTAGTTGTCTCTTTTACCCCAGAATTGTCCCTTTTCGTCTCCAGGTTGGTCGCGTTGTGTCTTTACCTTTTCCTCTTTCTTTTGGGGGGGTTGTTTTTATTGTCTCTTTTCCCCCAGCTCAGCAGGGTTCAGCAGTTTGGCCTCTCACACTCCACACCACGTCAAGCTAAGAGCTGGTTTTAATTTGCGGTGAGATGTCTGTTAGGATTGCATCCACTTCCCCCAGTCAGCACTTAATTGGCAAGTCGCTTGATTTAACAGCGTGGGAGCCGGCACCGGAAAAATGGCTTGGAATAAATCACCTCCTGACGCCAGAAAATAGATATAATCTCAACATTAACTACATTAATAGTAGCAGGAGCCGAATTAAGAAAGCCATAAAGTATAGGCAGGAGAGTATAAATTAGAGTCATCGCCCTGTCTTCTTCTCCAGGCTTTGCTTTCCTCCCTTCCCTGGAGCCCAGGGTGGCACACGGTCACGGAGTCAGAGATTCACAGAAGGGTTTGGATTGGAAGGGGACTTAAAGATCATCTACTTCCATGGGCAAGGACACCTTCCACTAGATCATGTTGCTCAAGGCCCCATCCAACCTGGCCTTCAGCACCTGCAGGGAGGGGGCATCCATGACCTCCCTGGGCAACCTGTTCCAGTGTCTCACCACCCTCGCTGTAAAGAATTTCTTCCTAATGCCCAATCTGAATCTAGACTCTTGTTGGGGTCAGGTTGTGGCTGCCTCTCTAAAGGACAAGCAGAGAAGCAATGCCCCCAGCTTACACCAGTCCAGAGTTGTGCCACCTCTTTGAGGGCACCACCAGACTTGGTCTCATCAATTTTAGTGGTTGAAGACTGAATTTGAAGGACCATAGAATGACAACATGGGACTATAGAGATCCTTTACTCCAACCTCCAGTCACAGGATCACAGAATGCTAGGGTTTGGAAGGGGCTTCTGGACCTGCTGGCAGGCTGGGAGGAGAGGTTTTCAAACCAGGAGGGACCCAAATGAGTCCTTCATTTTCAAGTAGTATGGAAGACAGCAGCATTTAATCAGATTTTCCACTACCTCTGCAATCTTCCTGCCACCAGCCCCACTGCCAGCAGCGTCACCTACAGCTGGAATATTGAGGCCATTGATGGTAGTGCTACAAAACTACCTTTAGATTTGGTCCTAAATGCTTTAAAATCCTTGGAGAACACTTTTCTCCACCAGCATTCCTCATCCCAATGCTGACAGGATCAGGGTAGAGGTATCCAGACCAATAGAGACTTGTGTGAGTCCCAGAGTGGTGGAGGTTGGAAGAGACCTCTGGAGATTGTCAATTCCAACTCCCTTGCTAAAGCAAGGTACCCACAGCAGGTTGCACAAGATGGCATCCAGGTGGGTTTGGAATGATTCCAGAGATGGAGATTTCAGCACCTCTCTGGACAGCCTGGTCCAGTGCTCAACCACCCTCAAAGTAAAGCAATTCCTTGTGTTTAGATGGAACTTCTGTGTTTGAGTTTGTGCCCATTCGCTCTTGTCCTTTTGCTGGGCACCGCAACCCAGAGAGATTCTGGAGTCTGTCTCTGGAGAAATTCCAGACCTGCCTGGACATTGTGATCCTGGTCAACCTGCTGTGGGTGCCTCTGCCTTAGCAGGGGAATTGGACTGGATGATCTCCAGAGGTCACTTTCGACCCCTAGCATGCTGGGATTGTGTGTCAGTGTTGTGAGGCAGATGCCAGTTTTGGGTTGATTTAGGAAGTTTTCCTTTTCGTTTTGTGTCTGGAGCTGTGAGTTGCTCTGTATCTGGTACCAGCAGAGGGAGACACCTTAGTACAAGTCCTGCGTGGGACATCTGTCTGAAGTGGTTCATCTTGGTGTGCATGTCAGGCACATCCACATGGCTTCACAGCACCAATGAGCTGAAATTGGGGACTGATGGGTCTAACACCTTGGAGCTGACCACCTACATCTGGAACTATTATCTTGTGTAGCTTCATAGCCTGTATTTGCCATCAAATGCCACAAACCTTGTGCATATAATTTCCCTTCTGTGCTGGACTCCACTTTTCCTAATTTCACAGCACAGTCCCAAACTGAGGACATTTTGGTGCTGTTTGAATCATTGAGGTGATGGTCTCACTGCTGGGGCTTTATGTAGAAGCCATGCCTGAGTGATGGCTTCAACAGACGATCATGATTGCAATCCCAAGCACAAATCCAGGCTGGGCAGTGACTGGCTAGAGAGCAACCCTGAGGATAGGGACTTGGGGGTGCTGCTGGACGAGAAGCTCAACATGAGCCATCAGTGTGCACTGGCAGCCCGGAAAGCCAACCAGGGCTGCATCAGGAGAAGTGTGGCCAGCAGGTTGTGGGAGGTGATTTCTCCTCCTCTGCTCTGCTGAGACCTCACATGGAGCACTGCATCCAGTTCTGGAGCCCCTATTACAAGGAGGATGTGGAGATGCTGGAGCGTGTTCAGAGAAGGGCCACGAGGATGCTCAGAGGCCTGGAGCAGCTCTGCTATGAGGACGGGCTGAAAGAGTTGGGGCTGTTCAGTCTGGAGAAGAGGAGGCTCCCAGGCGACCTTATTGTGGCCTTCCAGTATCTGAAGGGGGCCTACAAAAAAGCTGGGGAAGGACTTTTTAGGCTATCAGGTAGTGACAGGACATGGGAGAATGGACCGAAGCTGGAGGTGGAGAGATTAATCCTGGATGTGAGGAGGAAGTTGTTCAGCATGAGAGTGGTGAGAGCCTGGAATGGGTTGCCCAGGGAGGGGGTTGAGGCCCCATCCCTGGAGGTGTTTAAGGCCAGGCTGGATGAGACTGTGGCCAGCCTGATCTAGGGTAGGGTGTCCCTGCCCATGGCAGGGGGGTTGGAACTAGATGATCCTTGTGGTCCCTTCCAACCCTGACTGATTCTATCATTCTATCATCCATACATCTCAGAGTCATACTGAATGCCTGTCCTACTTATGTGACCAAGAGGCTGGATCAATGGGCCAAGGCCAAGTTGGGTAGAAGTGTTGAACTGCATGAGCGAAGGGAGGCTCTATGTAGAGATCTGACCAGGCTGGATCAATGGGCCAAGCCAAATGGGATGAAGTTCAACAAGGCCAGGTTCTAGGGATCCTGCACTTGGTTCACAACAGCCCCATGAATGCTCCAGGCTGAGGGCAGAGTGGCTGAAAACTGCCTAGTGGGAAAGAACCTGGGTGTTTAGTTGACAGTGGCTGAAAGCTAGCCACTGTGTGCCCAGGTGGCCAAGAAGGCCACCAGCATCCTGGCTTGGATCAGCAAGAGTGTGGCCAGCAGGATTAGGGCAAGGATTGTGCCCCTGGACTGGACATTGGTGAGGAGGCCACACCTGCAATGCTGGATTCAGTTTTGGGCTGCCCACTCCAAGAAGGATACTGGATGGCTGGAGTCGGTGCAGAGAAGGGCAACAAAGCTGCTGAAGGGTCTGCAGAACAGGTCTGATGAGGAGCTGCTGAGAGAACTGGGGTGGTTTAATCTGGAGAGGGAGAGACTGAGAGGAGACCTCGTTTCTCTCTACAACTCCCTGAAAGGAGATTGCAGCCAGGTGGGGCTTGGTCTGCAAAGGAACAAGTGATAGGACCTTGTGCTTATGGAAATGTTTTAGTGGTGACCTTGCAGTGCTGGGTCAAAGGTTGGACCAGATGATCTTACAGATCTCTTCCAACCAAAGGTACTCTGTGATTCTGTCATTCTGTGATGTGATTCTGTCATTCTGACTTCAAGTTGTACCATGCTGGGATTCTGGATTTCTGTGGGTTAGAGATGACCTAAAGGTTGATGATCTTAAAGGTCCTTTGTCAACCTTGCCAGTGGTAGGATTCTCTGCTTCTCTTTCTTTAAGTGCTGATTTCATAAATCCGTGTACTGAAAGGGTTCAGATCTTCCATAGATTCATGGAATGGTTTGGATACACCCTGGAGATGCTCAAGGACCACGTGGACCTGCCACTTAGGGACACAGCTTAGCTTTGACCCTTCAGCACTGGGTTGAAGGTTGGACTGGATGATCTTGAAGGTCCCTTCCAATCAGATGTATTCTGTGATTCTGTGAGATGGAAGCGACCTTGAAGATCATCTAATTCCACCTCCCCTGGAATTGGCAGAGACACCCTCCACTAGACCAAGCTGCTCAAGTGATTCTTCCAAGTGAAGGAAGAAAAGGTCTGACACTTCTGAGAGTGTAGGTATATGAGAGGAGGTCTTGGGCTTGGTGTACACCATGATGTCTCCAGATGATTCAGAGGCCCTTCATGGGGGCTGTGTTCTTGGTTCTCGTTGCTAATTGCATTGCCTCCATTACAGCTGCTGTTGCTTCATTATTAAAGGGTTGGGACTGTTTGATGTGCTCAGATCTCTTCAATTGGTGTTTGGATCAATGGCTGCATTAAAGCTTTGCCTTTAAGAGCCCAATAAACAAGGAGATGGAAAGGGAAATTCACCCCAAGATGATGCTGTTAAAAATCCATTTCCAGGAGAGCCAGCAGGACTGAGGAGAGCAGCTTGCAACCAAACTGAGAAAGATGAAAATGAAGGTGAGGATCATAGAATTGGGCTTCTTGGTAAATTACAGTCATGGAAAACAGCAGCATTTGTGTTGGAAGAGACCCTTCAGATCATCAAGTCCAACCATTAAACCAGCACTGTTAGGTCACCACTAAACCATGTCCTTCAGCACCATATCTTAAAGGCTTTGAGGGTTGTGTTTGCCCTGCAGAGAAGGACCTGGGGATGCTGGTGGATGAAAAGCTGGACATGAGGTGGCTCTGTGCACTGCCAGCCCAGAGCCAGCCCTGTTCTGGGCTGATCCCCAGCAGTGTGGGCAGCAGAGGGAGGAGACTCTGCCTCTCTACTGCGCTTTGCTGAGACCCCACCTGCAGTGCTGAGGCTAGCTCTGGAGTCCTCAATACAGGAGAGATGTGGGCCTCTTGGAGCAGAGCCAGAGGAGGGCACAGCAACTGGAAGCCCTCTGCTGTGAGGTCAGAGTTGGGATTGTTCACCCTGAAGACGAGAAGACTCCAGGGAGACCTGGTGGCCTTTCTGGTTGTAAAGGGGCTGAGAATAAAGCTGGGGAGGGACTGCTGAGCAGAGCCTGTTGTGGCAGGACAAAGAATGATGGTTTCAAACTAACAGAGGGAGATTCAGACTGAAGAGGGGAAGAAATTCTTCACCATGGGGGTGCTGAGACCCTGGTAAATAAAGATCAATTTTGATTAGTGCATTGACATGGATTTGTATCTACCCTTAGTCCAAGCCTCTCTAGCCATGAACATGTTGCTTTCTGGATCCCACCAGAGCTGTTTTCTCAGCAGCTTATTCCCCTAAGTTCAGCCCTGATGAACTTCTCTAACTTCTATACTGAGTCAGTGCCTGAGTCAGCATTGTCCACCCACCCCAATATCTTAGTTTGCTTTGAGTAAAATCTCTGAGCTCTTCCTGCTGTTCTTGAGATCATTGCTACTTCCTGCCTGAGAAGAGGACCAACCAGCAAGGAGCCATCTGGAAAAAGCAACGATGGCAGAGATTTTGGGAAAGGGGATGGAGCGAAAACCTTGAGTGGGATTTGGTTGATTATCTTGGACAGGAGTCAAAGCTGAGGCTGATTTGGGGTTGTTTTGGTGTTTAGAAGTCAATCATTGATGCCCTCACTGTGTGGAACCGCAATGTTTCGTCTCAGGTAGTGCTTGACCTTCGCCCGATGCTTCCTATGGCTTTGTGCTATAGAAAGTGGAATATTGCTGTGCTTGGAGAATGTCACAGGATCACAGGCTCACAGCATGTTAGGGGTTGGAAGGGACCCAAGGAGATCATCGAGTCCAACCCCCCTGCCATAGCAGGACAATACTAACAGATCACAGAGGAACACATCCAGACAGGCCTTGAAAGTCTCCGGAGAAGGAGACTCCACAACCTCTCTGGGAAGCCTATTCCAGTGCTCTGTGACCCTCACAGTAAAGAAGTTCCCCCTTGTGTTGAGGCAGAACCTCTTTTGCTGCAACTTACACCCATTGCTCCTTGTCCTATCCCAGGGAGCAGTGAGCAGAGCCTGTCCCCTTGCTCCTGGCCAGCCCTCAGATACTTAGAAACATTTATCAAATCCCCTCTAAGTCTTCTCTTTTCCAGACTAAAAAGACCCAGGTCCCTCAGCCTCTCCTCATAAGCCATGCCCTCCAGCCCCCTCACCATCCTCCTGGCCCTCTGCTGGACCCTCTCCAGCAGGTCTCTGTCCCTCTTAAACTGGAGAGCCCAAAACTGAACACAGTATTCAAGATGAGGTCACACCAGGGCAGAGTAGAGGGGGAGGAGAACCTCCCTTGATCTGCTGGACACACTCCTCCTAATACACCCCAGGATCCCATTGGCCTTCTTGGCCACAAGGGCACATTGCTGTGCCATGGGTAACTTGTTCTCCACCAGGACCTCCAGGTCCCTCTCCACAGGACTGCTTTCCAGCAGATCACCTCCCAGCCTCTACTGGTGCAGTTTATTATTCCTCCCCAGATGCAGGACTCTGCACTTGTCCTTGTTGGACTTCATCTGGTTCCTCTGTGCCCAGCTCTCCAGTCTCTCCAGGTTTCTGGATGGCTGCACAGCCTTCAGCTGTATCAGCCAAGCCTCCCAAGCCTCTCAGAGGCTATCCAGAGATCCAAGATCCCATTTCCTTTTCCTGTGGAGAGCCCATCACCAAGGTCCATGACCTAATTTCACTTTCCTTCTGCTGTATAGAGCCCATCATCAAGGTCCATGACTTGCTGTCACTTTTCCTTCTGCTGTATAGAGCCCATCACCAAGGTCCATGACCTGCTGTCACTTTTCCTTCTGCTGTATAGAGCCCACCACCAAGGTCCATGACCTGCTCTCACTTTCCTTCTGCTGTATAGAGCCCACCACCAAGGGTGGTGGGACACCATCTCAGAAGTAATAACCTATTCCATGTGGATGTGGGACCTGACACTGCCCAAAGAGTGGCAAGGCACAGCGTGGAGCATGCCTTCAGGGCTGAAGCTGATCACACCTGCCTCTTCTCCTCCCTTGAAAGAGATCCATTTCAGCTAGTTACACTTAAACCCTGATGAACTTTGTCCAATCATCTGAGCTAACAGGGGTAAAAGGAATCTAATTAATGGGACAATGGTTCCTGGTCTTCCTGGTCTAATTACTGATCTGCTGCAGCATTAGAGCGGCCGGGTTGGAGAGCTGAGTATTAGGGGATGTCAGCATTTCCATTCTCAGTCTTAAGCGGTTTAAGGGGATGCTGTCATGGATTTTAGGCTGAAAGTTGACCTACCTTGAAAACAGCTTCATGTGGGCAATCACATCTTCTAAAACAGGTCTTTTGTCTTTTTTCCAGGCCAATATTGCAGTGCTGGAGATGTTTTTATAGTGCAGAGTTTGCTGGAGAACTTGAGTGGCTTTGAAATGTTTGAGAAGATGCTTTAAGGGCTCTTCATGGGTGGGATCAGACTCCTTGCTGGAGAGAAGCAATGTAAGGTGGTTCTGAGTTGGACTGTCAAAAGAGCTGATTGCTTTGTGGCTCTTCCTGGGTGGGATCAGATTCTTTGCTGGAGAAAAGCCAAGCAAGGTGGTTCTTAGTTGAGCTGTCAGATGAGCTGAGAGTGTGCAGAGCTGCTTTAGGCTGGAGATGGAGAGATAATGAACTTGTGAAAGATGGGGAGGAGGTATCTAACCACCTGGAAGCTCTGGAGAAGAGGCATGCAGGAGCCTATGCATAAGAAACTGAAACAACCAGGGAGATGTAGGCTGAAGGGGGAACTGAAGCTATGGAAAGTGTGAAGAAAGGAATGTGCAGAGATCAGGGGAACAATGAAATGGAAGAGGAGCCAGCAGAGCAAGAGACCTTGACAAAAACCTGCTTAGTCCCTCCTGAACAGAAGAGTCCATTGAGTCACTGGAGCAGCCACAGACTTGGCCAGGAGCACTGGGTAGAAATTCCTGTGAAACCAAAATCGTGGCACATGGTTTGAATGCAGTAACCATGGCTGAGACCTTCTGGTCATGAGATGGCAAAATAAACCAAAGTGAAGTTGACCATGGGAGAACAGAGAAAAGAAGAGGCCAAGATAGTGCCAGCTACCCTTTAAGAAAGGCAAGAGCCTGGAGAAGATGACTGATGGAAGTCCTCAGCTGCTGTTTGCTTTCAGGAATGATGATGAAACGTTAATTACAGGCAGAAGCAGCCTCCTGCTGAGAGGAAAATCGTCCTGCTGGCAGCTCAGCAAAGATGCATTTAACTGGTGGAGCTGAGCACCTCCACACAATTCAGGTTAATGTGGTGTGTGGGTTGAAGGTGCAGGAGAAGCTAACATCTGGTTGTGGATCTGGAAGGTTTATGGCAAGGAATGAGACAGGTGGTGTAACATCTCTCACAGTTACTTGTAATATGGAGATATCACCAGTATGTTAGGGTGTCCTTGACTGGTTTTTGATCCTGAGAGAGACCACCTGGAAGCCCTCCTCTCCTTGGTTGAGGGCAGCACAGCGCTTCTCCAGGCTCCTGGTTGGGGATCTTGGGGCCATGAAGACATGAGCTGTATTCTGGCATGCTCCTGGACTATGTGTAGCCCCAAGTGTAACTTTTCCTGCAGCTTAATTAGGTTTTTACAGATCTCATGCTCCTGGTTTTAATCTGCAGCTCAGAGGAGGATTTATGACACTGGGGACATTTCTTTCTCTGACTCTTCTCCCAAGCTGTGTGGGTGGTGAGGAAAAAGACTCTTGTGTGGAACAAAACCATCACATCTTTAAAACCATGGTCAAAATGGGGGGGTGTTGAATGAATCTTGCAGCCCAGAGGGATCTACTGATGGGTTCTAGGATTGTTTAGGGCAGGTGTAGATGGAGCCTTATTGGCTGCCCTTCAGGCTCTAAGAATGTCCCCAGATGAGCTGTGGGGTGAGCTCATGGCTGATGGACCAGCATATCAGCATGCACCATAGCATGAGCCTCACCTCAGAGGTGAAAACTGGTGGCTTCGGGAGACCTGCCAAATCCCACCTGTCAAAATCCAACTGCGTGGCTTATGGAGATGTGTCTTCCTGTGTGCTGGACAGAGCTCTGTGTGGATCTTGTCCCTTTCCTGGTTCTTCATCTTCAGAGGAGAAAAATGGTCTAGAGAAAAGGGTGAGAAGAAATCTCAGAGCAAAGGCTGATCCGAGAAGCAGGTCAGGAGCCCCAAGTGATTTCTGCTGGTGGAAGGATCTCTACAAGTGCCTAAAAGGAAGTTCGAGTCACCTGGGAATTGATCTCTTCCCTCTAGTATCAGATGATTGAGAAGAAATGGCCTCAAGTTGCCCCAGTGAAGGTTTAGGTTGGATATTATATTTGTTTACTGAAAGGGTGGTCAAGCACTGGAGCAGGCTACTCAGGGAAGTGGTGGAGTTACCAACCCTGGAAGTGTTCCAGAAATGTGTGAACATGGCACTTAGTGGCCATGGTGGTGTTAGGTGGATGGTTGGGCTTCATGATCTTAGAGATCTTTTCCAACTCAAACAGTTCTTTGATTAACAGAAAGGGATTGCCTGGATTTAGGTTTGTCTGTTGGAAGAAGACATGGGCTTATCTGTTTTCCACTTTCCCATCACTCTTTTCCACCTCAGAGGTCACACTCAGTGCACTGAATTGGTTCAATAATCCAAATCAGGTTCTTCAGGTGAACTAGATGTAGAGAGCGTTGAGTTCAGATCTGAACAGATTGAAGAGTTGCGTGAAAGGGAACCTCATGAAATTCAACAAGGGCATGTCTGGAGTCCTGGGGAGGAATAACCCCCTG
This sequence comes from Tricholaema leucomelas, assembly GCA_013400475.1. Lineage (NCBI taxonomy): Eukaryota > Metazoa > Chordata > Aves > Piciformes > Lybiidae > Tricholaema lacrymosa > Tricholaema leucomelas. The sequence continues at coordinate 19,387 of WAAF01012959.1, forward strand.
CAGCAGTATGGCTCTGCAGAGAAGGACCTGGGAGTGCTGATGGACTACAAGTTCACCATGAGCCGGCAGTGTCAAGACATTAAGTGTTCAAGTGCACAGACCAGTGGGTTGAGAGAGGTTCTCAATGCTCTACAAGAGCATGGAGGGGGAAGAGGCTGGGGCCAGATTCTTGTCAGCGGTGCCCAGTGACAGGACGAGGGACAACAGGCAGAAACTTGAAGCCAGGAGGTTCTGTCTGAACAAGAGGAGAAACCTTTGCTGTAAGGGTGCCAGAGCCCTGGAGCAGGTTGCAAGAAGAGTTTGTGGGGTCTTGTTCTCTGTAAAGCTTCCAAACCTACCTGACCATTGTGATCCTGGGCAAGCTGCTGTGGGTGGCCCTGCTTTAGCAAGGTAGTTGGACTGGATGGTCTCCATGCTAGAATTCTGTGACCTTTTCATTTTGAAGAGGGAAACACCAATGTTTATCTAAATTGCAACAGCCAAACATTTTAAGAGATTTATGTGCCCCTTTTCTGTGGATTTGGGCATCCCAAAGCAGGTTGTGGGTGGAGATAGAGACTTACAGAGATCAAAATGACTTCCAAGGGGAGCTTGAAGGACTATAGGCATGTTTGAGGAGCTCTTTTAAGCCTAAATCCTCTGGTTTGCTTTGCTGCATGCTAAGCAATGAGGATATTGAGATTTTTTTGTGTTACTGTTTCTCCCAGATCAGAGTTTTGCTTTGTCATTTGGGAGGCTCAAGGTAGATGAGGTCTCTCCTTCCTTGCCTCTTCCTTCTGCTGTCCATAACCCTGTTATGATCCGCTTTTTTTTTTTCCTGGGGAATCAAATGCCAGCATGCAAATGTGATTTCTTACTATGTAAGGATTACTTGAAGTAAAATAAGCTAAGCCTAAAGATGTCCAGAAGTAAAAGAAACCCATCCTTTCAGAGCCACTTGTATCGCCCACAGCACCAAGAAATCCCAAATCCTCTCCGTTTCAGCTGTCTGAAACCGCCAGTGGGATGCTCTTGCTCCCCTCCTGCCTTTGAGTTTTGTTTATATCCCTCAGGTACTCCCAGTTGTTCGTAGAATCGTTGAATGGATTGGGTTGGAGGGGACCTTAAAGGTCATCTGCTTCCTGTGTCTCATCATCTAGTCCAAATATTTCAAATTTTGATGCTTTTGTCCACCTTTTTGGGGTCGAGTGGTCTGTTGAGGAAGTGTCACATTAAAGCAGATGGAGAAAGCCTGGAGAAAAGGAGGCTCAGAGGAATCATAGAATCAACCAGGATGGAAGAGACCTCCAAGATCATCCAGTCCAACCTAGCACCCAGCCCTATCCAATCAACTAGACCATGGCACTAAGTGCCCCATCCAGTCTTTGCTTCAACACCTCCAGGGACGGTGACTCCACCACCTCCCTGGGCAGCCCATTCCAATGCCAATCACTGTCTTTGTCAAGAACTTCCTGCTAACATCCGGCCTAGACCTCCCCTGGCACAACTTGAGACTGTGTCCCCTTGTTCTATTGCTGGTTGCCTGGCAGAAGAGACCAACCCCACCTGTCTACAACCTCCCTTCAGGTAGTTGTAGACAGCAATGAGGTGCCCCCTGAGCCTCCTCTTCTCCAGGCTAAACAACCCCAGCTCCCTCAGCCCCTCCTCACAGGGAGACCTTCTGCCTCTCTGCAACTCCCTCAAAGGAGGTTAGAGTTAGGTGGGGTTTGATTTCTTCACCATTCTTCATCCATTTCCTCACCTTACACAGAACAGCTTTGGCATGAAATTGCCTCACTGATAGCTTCATCTACAGACAGAATGAGGGAAACATAGAAGAGTTTGGGTTGGAAGACGCCTTTGGGATCATCAACTCCAATAATCAGCCTGTTGTTGCAAGGTCACCACCAAACCATGGCCCTCAGTACTACATCTACATGGCTTTGTATCCCCTCCAGGAATGGAGACTCCACCACTGCCCTGCACAGCCTCTTCCAGGCCTTGACAAGCCTTTCCATGAAGAAATTACTCCTCTTGTCCAACCTAAACCTCCCCTGGTGCAACCTGAGGCCATTTCTTCTTGTCCTGTTGCTTGTTGCTTGTTGCCCCAGACACAGAATCTCAGCATGGTAGAGGTTGGAAGTGACTTCTGGAGATCATCCAGTGTAACCCCCCTCCTAAAGCAGGGTCACTCATGGCAGGTTGCCCAGGGTCACAGTGGCCAAGTGGGTTTGGAAGCTTTCCAGATTAGGAGATTCCACAGCCTCTCTGGACAGCCTACTCAAGGCCTTGACAAGCCTTCTTGGGAGGAAGTTGTTCCTTGACTTAAACCTTCTCTGGTGGAACTTGAGTTGTTCCCTCTTCTCCCACTGCTATAACACACCCTGCGCTGTCCCATCACTCTCCACCCTGCTGTTGAACCTCCAGCACCTCCAACACTGTTTTTCAACGTTTTTTTAGCATTCTTTTTTTCCTCTTTTCATTAAAATCTTTTCTTCCTTGTGTCCACCTTGTGAGGTGGGAGGGGGGCAAGACAACCCTCAACCTTGTGTAGTCAAGGTTATGGCGATAAATTCTGTAGCATTGTCACTTCTCTTCGGAGTAAATTGGCTGGCCGCTTTTGGGCTGAAGGGGAAGATAATTTGCTGTAGTATTTCAAATGGATTAGAAATGGATTTGAAGGGAAAGTTCATGCCTCCCATTACAAAGGCTCCAAAGAAGACTATCTTAAGGCACTGTTCACACTCTGGCCTTCATTATCCACACTTAATACCTTTCCTATTTTCCAGCCTTAATGAAATTTCCTGCCGGAGCGGGGCCCGCTGGATGGACGGGAGGACTCTTTAGATCCACAGGCTTGAGTGGTAGAAAGGGAATTACAAGCTGCTGGTGTTGAGGGGGGTTAGTGTATTCTTCAGGTGCTTGGCCCTGCTATTATCTCATTAATTTTATCCCCTCTTCTCAACACGGTTGGTTTCCAGAGGCCATCCTTTCCGTTAGGGTGACAGTTCACCGGCAGAGCAGCGATGAAAAGCCGTGGGGCGTTCGGTGCGGCTCCTTGCCTTCCGGCCTTCCTCTCGCTGGTGGTTTGTCCCCTGCCGCCACCAGGGTGGCCCTAATTGAAGAAAAAAGATGCACAGCAGGGGTTGTGTTGAGGCTACAAAACCCCTTGGGGATACAAAGCCCCTTGGGGTCACAAAATCTCTTGGGGATACTAAACTCCTTGAAGTTTGAGGAGGGCCGATTTAGACTGGGTATTAGATTGGTCTCTTCTGCCAGGCAACCAGCAATAGAACAAGAGGACACAGTCTCAAGTTGTGCCAGAGGAGGTCTAGGCTGGATGTTAGAGAGAGTGATTGGCATTGGAATGGGCTGCCCAGGGAGGTGGTGGAATTGCCATCCCTGGAGGTGTTCAAGCAAAGACTGGATGGGGCACTTAGTGCCATGGTCTGGTTGACTGGCTAGGGCTGGGTGCTGAGTTGGACTGGATGATCTTGGAGGTCACTTCCAACCTGGTTGATTCTATGATTCTGTGATTCTGTTCTATGATTCATGATTGTGTCTCAACCATCCCTAAAGTCTACTAGAGAGGAGAGTGTGCTGCTGCGTCCATCACTTCTCCGCTCCTCTTCTCCTGGCTTTTCCTTTCCACAGTTTATTTATACAAGTCTGAAGTGGTTTGTAACCAGCAGCTACTCCCTACTCACACACTAGGGGTCAGATGTCACCAGGTAATAACTCTTGATAAATGGTGACTCTGCAGCAGGGAGCGTTGGAGTGTGCAACCACTTCAGCAAGTTGAGTGAGCTCAGCAAAGCTGGAAAATAAATATCCTGAGGCCTTGGAGGGATTCAGTGAACCCAGGCTCTTAAGCTGGTGCTTGAACCAGTGAGGTGGAGGGTCAAGCAGCATGAGGAGCCTCCACAGCTCTACATGGCATGGGTTTGGTTGGATTTGATTGATGCTGCAGCCATAAAATGAGGACTTTTTTTCCTTACTTATTTTTTTTTTCACCACACCAGTGTTTTTTCTGAGACATGGTTTAGTGGTGACCTTGGCAGTCTTGGATTAACAGTTGGGCTTGAAGGATCTTTCATTAGTATGATGATGGTGGAATACTGGAACAGGTTGTTTAGGGTGGTGATGGAGGCCTCATACTTGGAGACATTCAGGGTCAGGCTTGATGGGGCTCTGAGCAACCTGATGTAGTTCGACGAGATGAGCTTCGACGAGAAGCTCAACATGAGCCGGCAGTGTGCACATGCAGCCCAGACAGCCAACCGAGTGCTGGGCTGCATCAAGAGAAGTGTGGCCAGCAGGGCAAGGGAGGTGATTCTCCCCCTTTACTCTGCTCTCGTCAGACCCCACCTGGAGTACTGTGTGCAGTNCCTCCCTGGAGGTGTTTAAGGTCAGGCTGGATGAGGCCTTGGGCGAGCTGCTCTAGTGGGAGGTGTCCCTGCCTATGGCAGGGGGTTGCAGCTGGATGATCCTTGAGGTCCCTTCCAACCTAGGCCATTCTATGATTCTATGATTCTATGATTCTATGATAGTTGGGGATGTCTCTGCTGACTGCAGTTCCTCCTACCATACTTCAGACAACACAACCACCACTGCAAAACTTTGCAGCTAACCTAATTTTGAGGGAATCTAAACTTGAGCAATCTCTTGAGGACCAATCCCTTGAATATGGGGGTCACAGTCCCCATCTTAGAATCATAGAATCAATCAGGTTGGAAAAGACCTCCAAGACCATCCAGTCCAGCCTAGCACCCGGCCCTATCCAGTCAACTAGACCATGGCACTAAGTGCCTCATCCAGGCTTTGCTTCAACACCTCCAGGGAGGGTGACTCCACCACCTCCCTGGGCAGCCCATTCCAATGCCAATCACTCTCTCTGTGAAGAACTTCCTCCTAACATCCAGCCTAGACCTCCCCTGGCACAACTTGAGACTGTGTCCCCTTGTCCTGTTGCTGGTTGCCTGGCAGAAGAGACCAACCCCACCTGACTACAACCTCCCTTCAGGTAGTTGTAGACAGCAATGAGGTGCTCCCTGAGCCTCATCTTCTGTGGGCTAAAGACCCCCAGCTCCCTCAGCCTCTCCTCATAGGGTTTGTGTTCCAGGCCCCTCACCAGCCTTGCTGCCCTTCTCTGGACATGTTCCAGCACCTCAACATCTCTCTTGAATTGAGGAGCCCAGAACTGGACACAGTACTCAAGGTGTGGCCTGACCAGTGCTGAGTACAGGGGAAGAATAACCTCCCTTGTCCTACTGGCCACACTGTTCCTGATCCAGGCCAGGATGCCATTGGCTCTCTTGGCCACCTGGGCACACTGCTGCCTCATCTTCAGCCTACTATCTACAAGTACCCCCAGGTCCCTTTCTTCCTGGCTGCTCTCCTCAAAACCCAAGGAGTGCTTCTCTCAGCTTGGTAGCCAGTGGCAACCACCCTGAAGAACCTTCAAGAAACGATGAGCCTGTCACGTTAAGCACCCAGAAATGTAGCTGTTATCTTTCAGAATGGTCCTTTTTTCTCTCCCAGCACATCTTCATTCCAAGGTAATGCTCTCCAGGGTTTGCATTCTGCTGATAGGATCCTGGGAATCTTAATTTACAGATCCTCGCCTGTAATGCGCCGTTTAGAGATGTTCTGCTAATAGCATTACTGGCCTCGTTTGGGCTAATACCAAATTAGAGCCCTTCATTTGCATAAACAAATTACTGTTTGGATTAGCACTAAATGAGGAAGGCGACTGATGTTGGAGGAGATTGGATTGGGCTGCAGTGACTTGAGTCTGGGTAACGGAGGATGGAGGGAAATGAGCCGAGTGGCTCTGAGCTAGTTGGGAATCTTGGAATCACTGAGTTGTGGAAGCATGGGGTCATGGAGTCGTTCAATCATTGAATTGTTGAGTCATGGAATTCCTGAATCACTGAGTCATGGAATTGTGGAATCATTGAGTCATTGAATCTGTGAGTCATGGAATAAGAGAATCATTGAATTGTGGAATCATTTAATCAACAAATCCATGGTTCATTGAAGTTGGAAGAGACCTCTGAGATCATCAAGTCCAGCCATCAAACCGTCACTACCATGACAAGAGGTGGGATAGTGCATGACATAGCAGGTTGTGACCTGGAATGGTTTTTCTGGTGGCAGCATATCACTGTCTCACAGTATCACCAAGGTTGGAAGAGACCTCACAGATCTTCAAGTCCAACCTGTTACCACAGAGCTCAAGGCTAGACCATGGCACCAAGTGCCATGTCCAACCTTGCCTTGAACAGCTCCAGGGACGGCAACTCCACCACCTCCCTGGGCAGCCCATTCCAGTGTCCAATGACTCTCTCAGTGAAGAACTTTCTCCTCACCTCAAGCCTAAACTTCCCCCGGTGCAGCCTGAGGCTGTGTCCTCTCGTTCTGGCGCTGGCCACCTGAGAGAAGAGAGCAACCTCCCCCTGGCCACAACCACCCCTCAGGTAGTTGTAGACAGCAATAAGGTCACCCCTGAGCCTCCTCTTCTCCAGGCTAAACAATCCCAGCTCCCTCAGCCTCTCCTCGTAGGGCTGTGCTCGAGGCCTCTCACCAGCCTCGTCGCCCTTCTCTGGACACGCTCAAGCATCTCAATGTCCCTTCTAAACTGGGGGGCCCAGAACTGAACACAGTACTCAAGGTGTGGTCTAACCAGTGCAGAGTACAGGGGCAGAATGACCTCCCTGCTCCTGCTGGCCACACCATTCCTGATGCAGGCCAGGATGCCATTGGCTCTCTTGGCCACCTGGGCACACTGCTGGCTCATGTTCAGGCGGGTATCAATCAGCACCCCCAGATCCCTCTCTGTCTGGCTGCTCTCCAGCCACTCCGACCCCAGCCTGTATCTCTGCATGGGGTTGTTGTGGCCAAAGTGCAGCACCCTGCACTTGGAGCCATTGAATGCCATCCCATTGGACTCTGCCCATCTGTCCAGGCGGTCAAGGTCCCGCTGCAGAGCCCTTCTGCCCTCCAACCCAGCCACATCAGCCCCCAGCTTGGTGTCATCTGCAAACTTGCTGATGACTGACTCAATGCCCTCATCCAGATCATCTATGAAGATGTTAAAGAGGATGGGGCCCAGCACTGATCCCTGAGGGACACCACTAGTGACAGGCCGCCAGCTGGATGTGGCACCATTCACCACCACTCTCTGGGCTCGGCCCTCCAGCCAGTTCCTCACCCAGCACAGAGTGTTGCCCTCCAAGCCGCGGACTGACAGCTTAGCCAGCAGTTTGCTGTGAGGAACAGTGTCAAAGGCCTTGCTGAAGTCCAGATAGACCACATCCACAGGCCTCCCCACATCCACCAAGCGGCTCACCTGATCATAGAAGGAGATCAGGTTGGAGAGGCAGGATCTGCCCTTCCTAAACCCATGCTGGCTGGATCTGAGCTCTTTGCCATCCCTCAGGTGAGCTCTTATCACCCCCAAGATAACCTGCTCCATCAGTTTCCCTAGCACTGAGGTCAGGCTGATGGGTCTGTAGTTCCCAGGTTCCTCCATCCGACCCTTCTTGTGGATGGGGACCACTCCATAGCTCCTGTAAAACATATTTGTCCCCAGGGTGTCACTTCAGATGCTATTAATCCTTTGGAATAACCTTATGGCAAGCACTAACTTTGACTGGAGGAAAAGGACCTCAGGGTGTTGGTTGACAACTAGCCGAAGATGAGCCAGCATGTGCCCAGATGGCCAAGAAGGCCACCAGGGTTGTTCAGCCCTGGCCCAGGCTGCCCAGGGAGGTGGTGGAGTCCCCATCCCCAGAGGTGATTCAAAGCTGTGCAGATGTGGTGTTGATGGTTATGGTTTAGTGGTGACCTAACAGTACTGGGTTAATGGTTGGATTTAATCATCTTAAAGGTCTTTTCTAACTTAAATAATTCCATGATTCTGTGAAGCATCACCAGGGTTTTGGGCCAAGCATCTTTGGTGTGTCCTGAGAGTTTACAGTTCCTTGGGTAGCTGTCCTTCAGCATGTGGTCTTTTCTCCTGTGCAAGCTCCAGCAAAGAAATGGCTTTTTGATGCACAGGGGAAGTGGTACCAGGAGGAGAGACTTTGAAGGCAGGTTTTTTTGGTGTAAATCACAGGGTATCAGAGCTTCTCCTCTGTCCACAGCAAGAGCACCCCTTGTTCTTCTTTTATCACTTCCTTCATCAGGCAGGCAAAGGTTTGCTCATCAAGAAGATGAGCATCTCCCCTAGTTTGGTTTCACCTTGTCACCTTCTTGCAGGTCCCTGCTACTGAACCAAGCGCGCCCGACACCTCAAGGGGGCAAGTCCCAGCATATCCAGCAGAGGTGGAGGAGCAAAGGCTATTGCTGCATTGGTGGAGTGATGTACAGAGTGTCAGCAAACAAACTCTCCAAGACATCCAACACCCCTGGTCGGGCCAGAGACCTGAGCACCAAGAGTCCTGGCAGAGCAGGTGAGCAACCAGAACTTGTCCTGGTCTGTGTCCACATTTCATTTCATGTCCCAGCTTGGCTTTTAGGTGCTTAATCCCAGTTCACATGTTGCAACTTATCTTCCTTAAAGGGAACTTCATGAAGTTCTACAAATCCAGGTGTAGGGTCCTGCACCTGGGCAGGAATAATTCCCTGCACCAGAAGAGGTGAGGGGTTGAGCTACTGGAAAGCAGCTTTATGGAGAAGGACCTGGGAGTTCTGGTGGACAACTTCACCATCAGCCAGTGTTGTGCTCCTGTGGCCTAGAAGGCCAATGGGAGTTGATAATCCCAAAGGTCTCTTCCAACTCGAAGAGTTCTGTGTTTCCTTCATTCTGTCTGTGGATGATGCTGTCAGTGAGGCAATTTCATGCCAAAGTTGTTCTGTGTAAGGTGGGGAAGTGGATGAGGAACAGTGAAGGCTGGGTGGTGCCTTTGAGATGTGCAGCTGTGGTGGAGTGTCCTGGGTAGCTTTAAAATCAGAAAGAAGAAGGATTAGTGAGGCAAGGAGCTTTTTGTAGGCCCAAAAATCCCCTCAGCAGGAGAGATGAGCAGCTCCAGGAGGTTTGAAAAGCCTAAGGAAAATGAGGAGCCTAGTTCTTGACTCAATAAATATTGAGTCAAGAACTCCCCTTGTGGTGGTCTCACCCAGCTAAGAAGAGATGCTAGAGTAGAAATGGAGAGGGAGAAATGAGCTGGAGCAGGAATGGGACAACCAGGGATGAGAAATCCTTGCTGCAGATGATCGCTGGTATGGGAGGAAGGCAGAGATTTAGCTTCAGCTATGGATTAGCTGCCAGAGCACCTGGGGATGGGAAATCAAGATGCCTACAAATGATGGCAGGGGGGAAGATGCTGTGGTAGGCAAAGGGACGTGGGGCTGATGGAGCATCACTTTCAGGTAATCTCCCTTCTGAGAGCAGTCAAGGGATGCTCAGCAATGGTTTTGGGACAATTTGCTGGGGTGTTTTTTGCAACTCAGTGCTGCTCAGAATGGGTTTTTGGTGGTTGACTGACCTGCAACGTCCTCCTGGCTGCTAGCTCTGCAAAGGGGTTAGTGCATGCTCATGGATGTGTGTCCATTTGGCTTCTTTGGAAGTCTTTGTGCTTTTACCTGCAAGCTGTTAAGCCCTTGGCTTTGGTGGTGGAGGAGGAGGATGGGCACGGATCAGCTTCTGCAGATGTTGAAAAAATGTCCATGAAGTGAGCTCCAAGGTTGGTGGACCAAGGAAGTTGTGGTGTCAGCCACGCTAGGTTTTCTCAAGAGCTTTGCTGAGGACAATGGGATTTAATGAAGGGCCTGAATCAGGAGGATCAGCTGCCCAAAATCAATTTGAAGGTGATTCTGCTATAAGGACTATCCTTAGGCGCTAAAGTTGCCAACAAACCCAGGAAACATCTTTCTGGAGTGTAAGAAAAGGGGTGCAACCCCAAAAATGTGATCAGGGAAGATGTTACCTGGAGCAGGTCTGGTTTTGGGGCCAGCTTTCAGGACAGAGTTGGACCATTGGGAAGAGTCCAGGGGAGAAATGATGGCTGGAGGGATTGGAAAAGTGGAGGACTTGGGTCTGTGCAATCTGAAGAGGAGGAGATGGAGAGGCTGCAGAGGCCTGAGTTAATGAAGAGTTGCCATGTAAAGAAAAAATGTTAAAGAAAAGAGGTCTTCTCTATGGTCAAGTGGGGCAGCCAAGAATCTATTACTGCAGCTTCTATGTGAGGAGGACACAGGTGGAGCAGGTCTTGCTGTTCACCAAAGTAGACTTGACTCAGGCTGCTGCCTAATTGGCAGTTTATGCATTGGTGGCTTTAAAGTAGGTGATGGGAGACAAAGGGAGAACTGAAGTGTCCACCGCCATGCTTAAATCTCTATTTCTGGTTGGGGGCTGCCCTGATGGAAAGCAGCTCCATGGAGAAAGACCTGGAAGTCCTGGTGGGCAGCAAGTTCTGCATGGGCCAGCAATGTGCCCTTGTGGCTGAGAGAGCCAATGGCAGTCTGGGGTGCATCAGGAAAAGTGTGACCAGCAGGTCTAGGGAGATTCTTCTCCCCCTCTACTCTGCCCTGGTGAGACCACACCTGGAATACTGTGCCCAGTTTTGGGCATCTCAGTTGAAGAGAGACAGAGACCTGCTGGAGCGAGTCCAGTGGAGAGCCACGGGATGACTGGGGGACTTGAGCATCTCCCCTATGAAGGGAGACTGAGACACCTGGGGCTGTTTAGTCTGGAGAAGAGAAGACTGAGAGGAGAGCTGATCAGTGTGCACCAATATCTGAGGGGTGGGTGTCAAGTGGCTGGGGCCAATCTCTTTTCAGTGGTCAGCAGCAATAAGACAAGGAGCAACAGCTACAAATTAGAACATAGAAGGTTTCACCTCACCATGAGGAGCAACTTCTTTGCAGTGAGGGTGACAGAGCACTGGAACAGGCTGCCCAGAATGGTTTTGGAGTCTCCTTCTCTGGAGACTTTCAAAACCCACCTGGATATGTTCCCATGCAAACTACCCTGGGTGATCCTGCCTTGGCAGGGAGGTTGGACTGGATGCTCTCTGGAGGTCTCTTGCAAGCTCTAAAGTTCTGTGATTCTGTGATTTTGCTGCTGGAGCAGCACCAATGTTTCTGATACAGCTTTTGCCAATCCCTGATCTTGCACTTTGTCCTGTTTTGAGTTGAACATTAGGGAAAATGTGTTCTCCAAAAGGATTGTCAAGGCTTGGACAAGGCTGCCCAGGGCAGTGGCGGAGTCTCCATTTCTGGAGGGATTTAAAACCACCGTGGAGATGTGGTGCTGAGGGATATGGTTTAGCAGTGGAGTTGCCAGTGCTGGTTTAATAGTTGGACTTGATGATGTTGAAGATCTTTTCCAACCAAAATGATTTGGTGGTTCCTGGGTTATTGTCTGTAAAATACAAACCTATCACATCTGTTTGGGTGAGGAGTGGGAGGTGGTGGAGTCATCATCCCTGGAGGTATTCCTGAGATGTGTGGACATGGCAGTTTTGGACGTAGTTGAAAGGCCATGGTGGCGTTGGGTTGATGGTTGGACTCAATCTTGGAGTTTTTTTGCAGCTGAAGCAATTCCATGATTTTGTGATTTTTTGCTTCCATGATTCTGTTTTGTTTAAGACATTCCTTATTTAGCTGCAGTCTCCTTCCCCCTCATGCAGCATGGTGGGCTCATGGCCATAAATCCCTGGCAACTGGTGTATGTTACTATTTTGATGTCATTTTCCAGCACTGTAACTCATCCTCCTTCACAAGGCTGGGTTCAGCAGATCCTGGCAGCTCTGCCTTTACAGTAACTGAGGCTGGCAGGTTGGAAGATTTGTTTGCTCATCGAGTTTGAGCCTTCAAACCTTGACTCAATGCTGTTGTGCCTTCAACACTTGACAAAGTTTATTTAGAAGATGGAAACCCCCAGCTTTTCCTTTCCCTTCCAGTGCCACGCTGGGCCTTTGGCCTGGTGGAGAGATGGGAAATGCTCCTGACAGTTTAATAGCTTGGACTTTACTGATGGTGGGCGATAATTCTGCTCTTTGCCTGAATTTATGACGTTGGTGTTTTGTCTTTTCCTGGCTCAACAATAACAACTCTGATGGTAGTTGCTTCAGCTGATCCATCACATCCAGCGTATGCCATCCTGTCGTCCCTGCCACATAAGGTGGACAAGCAAGTGTTTTGATATTGACGTTGAGTTCAACTTTGGTCCTGGGCATGCATCTCCTGTGGCCCTCTGATGTATCAGAGTCAATCTTTGGGCTACCAGGAGTGATAAAGCAACTCATTCATCTCCTGAAGGAGATCAGAGGGTTTGTCACAGCTTTATTACTGGTGATGCAGTGTGGGTAACACTCACCTTAGGGACAGGGCAAACATCATTGCAAGTCCAGGGGAAGGTTCTGGAGACGTTTGGTGTCAAGGCTTAGGGCCTGAGTCAGCCAATAGCTGAGTGACAGGTGCTCCCTATGAATGCTTCTGCCTTCCCAAAGGCAAGAGAAAAAAGAAAGACTGATGAGGTGGGAAATAAACTAAACAAGGTGGGATGGAAAGAGGAATAATCCAATGAAATATAGACAACCCAGTACTGCATCTCATCTTCCTCGTGGCAGTGACACCTGGCACTGCTGATGCTCGGAGCAGGCACTGGGGACGTCCCAGACTGGATGCAGTGGCAGATGGGAACTGGATTCAGGAGCTGAATTCTGGAACTGGATTTGGGAACACGTGGATTGGGACTGAAGGCAGAATGGACAGTCCTTCTTGGACACCAGCCACTGAAAAAGAGGCTTGAGCCTGGTGATCCCTCAGCCTTATCCTAAATACAACATTCACGGGCTGGAATCCCTTGTGGGTCAGTTTAGGGTCACTTGTCCTGTGCACTCCTCCCCACAGGTGTTACCTCTGACTTGATGGCACCTCAGTGTGGTACACAAGATGGGGCAGTGCCTTTGGTCTCTACAGGAGCAAGTCTAAGCCAGAGCCTTTCTGCAGCCCAGCCCTTGGCAGTGACTCTCCCCATCAGCATTATCACTGCTAGAAGCAGCCACTGCCTGTGCAGACCTGCCCTGAACTTCAGAAAGTGCCCTCAATGAGCAGAATCTGAGCTGAGAAGTGACATCACTGAACAGAACCATTTCTGGTCTAACTCAAACTGGGACATTTGAGCATGAAGAAGCTCCTTGGAGTGCTTCGTGGGCTGGGACATTGCAGTTCATGCAGCTGCTGAGAACTGTGCTCTCATCACACATGTGGCTCTGCTCCCAAAGGCTTTGCTGCAAGTTCTGTGCTTATGTCCCAACCACTGAAGTTTAAATACAGAAATCAAAAGACTTACTGCCTTCCCAGGTGGCTGGTGAGCTCTCATGTAGTATAACTCAGCTGTTTGAGCAAGGGTGCAGAAGCTTAAAAGAAAGGTGGTTAGAAAAGGATCTGGGGCATACAAGTTGACAGCAGCTGAAGATGAGCCAGCATATGTCCAGGTGGCCAAGAAGGCTGCCACCACACTGGCCTGGATCAGCACCAGTGTGACCAGCAGGAGTAAGGCAGGGATCATCCCTCTGTACTGGGGGCGCTGATGACGCCACACCTCAAATCCTGGGTTGTTTTGGGCCTCTCACTCCAAGGACATTGAGAGGCTGGAACAGGTCCAGAGCAGGACAACGAAGCTGATGAAGAGGCTGGAAAGCAAGTCTTGTGAGGGAATGGATGAGAGACTGAGGCTATTCAGCCTGGAGAAAAGGAGGCTTAGAGGAGACTTCATGGCTCTCTGTAACTCCCTGAGAGGAGGTTGCAGTGAGCTGGGTGTTGGTTCCTGCTCCTTAGTATCAAGTGATGGAATGAGAGGAAATGTCCTCAGCTTGCATCAGGGGAGGTTTAGGTTGGACATGAGGAAGAATTTCTTTACTGAAAGGGTTGTCAATGCCTGACCCAAGAGATGGTGGAGTCTGGAGGTGTCCAAGAAATGTGTGGATGTCGCACTTTGGGACGTGGTTTAATGGCCATGATGGTGTTGAGTTGACAGTTGGACCAAATGATCTTAGAGGGCTTTTCCAACCCAGACAATTTAATGATTCTATGATCCTCCCTCTGGCTCTGCTTTCTCAGATGGAGAACACAAAGAGGTGAAGAATGGGATCTCACCTCAAACACAGACACCCACTTTGCATCCTTGTGCAGGACAAATAAGCCCCAAGCGTGGCAGAATTCTTCACCCCCATCAGAAGTGGGATTTGTGCAAGGATCCATTTTTCACTTTGCAGAAACGTTAGGAAATAGGCAAGGGGATAGTATGGAAGGCATTCATATGTTGCAATTAATTCAGTGAGCATAATAACTGGGTTTTCTCCACTCACAATGAACCATTTCCCTCATTTCTTTCCAACAGCTGCTAAAATGTTATTCAGACACTTGAGGAATTTCCATGAAATTGGGGAAAGAAGCAAAAGGTCCTGGCACAAAAGAAATTTGAAAGGTGAAAATCAAAAAAAAAGTTCAGCTCTGAAGATTGAAAGCAGCAGAAACCAAATTAAGGTTTGACATTGGCCGGAAAACAGCCCTGACCCCAATCTGGGTGTTGAACACCAAGAGCTGCAGCTGCCTCTGGTGGGGTTTTGATGATGGCCAGGCTGTTTGCCATGAGCAAATCTCACCTGCATTATTTCCTCATCCTTCACTGAAGTTTTGCCTCCTGGGAAGGATGGAGGAACCCCAGTAGCATGAAGGGCTGGTGGTTGTGGGGATACTGGGCCTTACCTGCTGGAAAGATGCTCATGAGTGGCAACCAGCCCCTCAGTGACAAGTGTGGTTTGATTTATCTGTGGTTCTCAGCTCATCCCCACAGCCATAGGATCTGAGAGAATGGAGTTTAGGAGTCTGGAGAGAAGTGTGGCTAGCAGGACAGCGCAGGCATTGTTTCCCTGCCCTGGGCACTGGTGAGGCTACATCTCAAATCCTGGGTTCAGTTTTGGGCCTTTCACTTGAAGAACAACATCGAGGTACTGGCATGGCTTCAGAGAAGGGCAGCAAAGCAGATGAAGGGGCTGCAGAGCAGATCTGGTGAGGAGTGGCTGAGAGAGCTGCGTTGTTCAGCCTGGAGAAAAGGAGGCTGAGGGGAGACCTTCTGTCTCTGCAACTGCCTAAGAGGAGATTTGAGCCAGGTGGATGTTGGTCGCTTCTCCCTAGGATCAAGAAATAGGACAAGAGAAAACAGCCTCAGGTTGCAACAGCAGAGGTTTAGGTGGGACACAAAGAACAATTTCTACATAGAAAGAGTTGCCAAGACCTGATACAATCTGTCCAGAGAGGCCCCATCCCTGAAGGAATTGAAAGGATGTGTAGATGTGGTGCTGAGGGACATGGTTTACTGGCAGCATGGGTTAACAGTAGGACTCAATAATCTTAAAGGTCTTTTCCAACCTAACTGATTCTGTGATTCTGTGATCCAGAAGCCTTGAAGACACCCATGAGTGCTGAGCTCCCTAGAAGCCTTGAAGACACCCATGATCGCTGAGCTCCCACAGATGGAGGTTTCAGAGGAGCTCCTGATCTGCCAGTTCATGTCTCCCAAAATAGCTGTGACCATGACTGACCACAGAACCAAATTATTTGTAGACACGTAGTTGAGTTTAGCCTTCTAGGACTGAGGGTCTCTCCCTGTACCTAAACACACTCCTTCCCTTCATCCTGTTGTCTAACTTCTCCTGCCTTGGTTTCTCCACTCTGCTACAACAGCATCTTTGACCGCAGGTGGGAAGACTGAAGACAGAATCATAGAATCGCAGAATCATTTATGCTGGAAGAGACCTTTAAGATCATCAAGTCCAACCATTAACCTAGCACCAATGAGTCAACACCGAACCATGTCTTTCAGCACAGCATCTACACAGCTTTTCAATCCCTTTGGGGATGGGGACTCCACCAGTGCCCTGGGCAGGCTGTTCCATGCCTTAGCCTTTTACCCTTTTGAGGAAGAAATTGTTCCTCATGTCCAACTTAAAGTTCTCCTGGTGCAATTTGACTCTGTTTCCTCTTGTCTTAGTGCTTTTTACCTGGTAGAAGAGAGCAACCCCCACCTGGCTCCGACAACTTTTCAGGGACTTGTGGAGAGCCAGAAGGTCTGCCCTCAGCCTCCTTTTCTCCAGGCTAAACAACCCGAGGAGGATGTGAGCTCTTCCATTTCATCACTCTGAAGACAGATGAGTGATGCTCATGAGCACCATTTCAGATGTGCTGGGAGAAGGCAAGGCTGGGCAGAAGGAGGAGGCAGAGAAACAGGGAGCGGAGAGCTGTGTGCAGGAAGAAAGTGCTCGCTCGGCTCCTTGTTTACCAACTAATTTTAGAAGTGCTGAGCACCACAGAAATGCTCTTTCTGCCTTCCCAGGGATGATGAAGTGCTCAGCACCAACATTGGGCCGGCTGAAGGCTTCTGTGAACAATGTTGTGCTCTGAGCTGCTTGGCTTGGTAAAATAATCAGGGAGTCACAGAATGGTTTGGGTTGGAAGGGATCTTAAAGATCAGCTAGTCCAACCCTCCTGCCATGGGAAGAAGCACCTCCTACTAGGTCATGCATTTTAGAGCTCCATCCAACCTAACCTGGAATGGTTCCAGGGATGGGGCATCTACCACCTCTCTGGGCAACCTGGGCCAGGGTCTTACCACCCTCAGTGTAAAAAATTCTGCTTTCTCTCCAGTCTAAATCTCTCTCTTTCAGTTGCAAGCCATCATCTCTTGTCCTGTCATCACACTACCTGATCAAGGTCCTTCCTCATTTTTCCCATAGCACTTTTTCAGGCTACAAGAATGTATACCTGGAGCCTTCTCCAAGCTCAATAACTCCTGCTCTGTCAGCTTGGTCTCATAGTGGAGGTGCTCCAGCCCTCTGATCATCTTCATGGCCTCCTCTGGACCCAGTTGAGCAAGTCCATGTCTTTCTTTGCTAGGGGCCCCAGAGCTGGACATAGTCCTCCAGATGGGGTAAGAAGGGGAAGATTTAAGACTGGACACCTTTAACATGTTAGGACCGAGTGTTGGAGGGCTAAGGAAGAAGCTGGTGGAGAAGTCAACCCAAAACACCAAGGTGTGATTAACATGAAAACTGGAATGCGGTTTTCCTTGTTTCAGCTGGGTTTGGTGGTGTTTGTGCTCTTCTTGCTCAGCCTCTTTGAGCTCAGTTCCTTAGGTTTGGCATCACTTTGTTCTTTGCTCCTCTTTGAGATACATCCCTTTCTGACTGCTCAATCCCTTGGCCCCTTTTGGGTTCAGTATCTTGGTGCTTTTTGAGTTCAATCCCTTGATCCCTTTTGAGTTCTAATCCTTGCCCCCTTTGGAGCTCTGTTCCTTGGCACCTTTTACATTCAATCTCCTGTCCCCTTTTGATCGCCATCCCTTGGCCTCTTTTTGAGCTTTGTCTCTTGACCCTTTTTGAACTCATTACCTTGGCCCTTTTTGAGCTTTGTCTTTTGGCCCCCTTTGAGCTCATTACCTTGGCCCCTTTGTAGCTTAATCTCCTGGCCCCTTTTTTGAGCTCCATCCTTTGGCACCTTTCTAAGCTCAAGCTCTTGGCCCCTTTCGAGCTCTAACCTTTGTCCACCTTTGAGCTCCATCCCTTGTTTTCGAGGGGTTCTCAATCCCTGGTACACTTCAGTCCCAGTCTCTTGAGTTTAGATTACTCAATCCCATAGCCCTTTTGAGGTCAGTCTTTTGTGCCCTTTTTGAGCTCAGTCCTGTAGCCCTTTAGAGCTCAGTACTTTGTCTTTGGAATTGGTCAGTCACTTGGCAGTTCATGCTCAGTCCTTTGGCTCTGAGATTTGTCATTCCCTCTACCCCTCTTGATTGTAATTCTTTAACACTTTTTGAGCTCAGTCCCTTGTTTTTGGAACTGCTCCATCTTTTGATTTTGGGGTTGTTGAATCCCTTACCCTACTTGAGTTCAATCCCTTTGGACTCTCTGAACTCAGTCCCTTATGTTTGGGATTCTCAGTCTCTTATCCCTTGGTCCCACTTGAGCTCAACTCTGTGGCTCTTTCCATTTCAGTGCCTTGTCTTTGGGATTGTCACGTGTCTTGGCCCCATCAATCTCTTGGGTTTGAGATTACTCAACCTTGGTGAAGCTCAGTCCCTTGATTCTGGGATTACTCAGTCCCTTGGTCCTTTTTGAACTCAGTCCTTTGTCCCCTTTTAACTCCACCCCTTGGTTTTGGGATTACTCAATCCCTTATCCCCTTTTGATGTTGGTCCCTTGGTCCTTTTTGATTTTAGTCTCTCATCCTCTTTTGAACTCAGTCTCATATCTTTGGGACTGTTCAATCCTTTAGCCCCTTT
The DNA here is from genome assembly GCA_013400475.1 of Tricholaema leucomelas. Classification (NCBI taxonomy): domain Eukaryota; kingdom Metazoa; phylum Chordata; class Aves; order Piciformes; family Lybiidae; genus Tricholaema lacrymosa; species Tricholaema leucomelas. The sequence continues at coordinate 37,655 of WAAF01012959.1, forward strand.
TGAGGTCAGTTCCATGACTCCTTCATTCTCGGTGCCTTGTCTTTGGGACTGTGGAATCCTTCGGCCTCTTTTAGCTCCAGGACTGCCGACATTGATGGGCAGGGACCTGGTCACCTGAAGGACCACCTCTAGATCCAGCACTGGTGTAGACCAGAGCTTGCAGAGCTGGGGAGATGCTCCACAGCAGTTGCTCCACTTTCAGGCTGCTCATACAACATCAAACCCAATGTGTGCTTCGTTAATTGAGGTTTATTCATTAATAAACCACTTGTGAGTGCCTGACCCAGGGCCATGCACGCTGCTGTTTGAATCTGGGGTGCAACCAAGCAGGAGAATGCTTATACAGTGGCAGCTTTTTGTTACCTTGTAGAGAGTGAGGGCTTCTGCCGTCCGGTGAGTAAAATAAATTACCCCCAACAGCTGCTAGTGCTGATCGCCTGAAACAGCGGAACCCACTTAAATGAATAATAATTAAAGAAATAAATTTCCCCAAGTGCCAGCCTCAAAACTTTTTGTTCAGCAATAAAGCTGAAGGAGAAGCTTCGCAAAATGAATCGCCGGGCTGTTGCCGAAGGAGGGCGAAGCGGCGTTGTCGTGGGACCTCTTAAAGGAGCCAGCCTGAGTTTTGTTGCATGTCAAGGTCATAGAATCATAGAATTGTTTTGGTTGGAGTAGACCTCTAAGATCATCCAGTCCAACCTAAGACCACCGTGGCCATTAAACCATATCCCTGAGTGCTATGTCCACACATTCTTGAACACCTCCAGGGATGGTGGCTCTACCACCTCCCTGAGTAACGGAGCTGAGCCAGTGTGGCTCACAGCAAAGCTTCCCCTGGTGAGCAAAAAATAATGGTAAGTTAGGATGAGCCTGTTGTAGTCATCTCAAAAGCTGGAAGATTGGTTGCTGGAGCTGGTTATCTGTGGGTTGTGTTTACTTCATCAAAGTTCTGGTTGTTGCCCCGTCCCTGGAGTTATTCAAGATGAGGCTCAACGGGGCTCTGGGCAACCTGGTTTAGTTGAGGATGTCCTCACTGACTGCAGGGGCTATTTGACTTGACCTTTGGGGGTCCTTTCCAGCCTGTACCATTCTATGATTCTTTCTCACCCTCTGTAAGATTTCCAGAAATTATCCTTGATTTGGGACTGTTATAGAATCAGAATCATTTGGGTTGGAAGAGACCTTTAAAATCATTGAGCACAACCATTAACCCAGCACTACCAGGTCACCACTAAACCATGTCCCACCAACATCACATCTATGTGGCTGTTAAATGCTTCAGGGATGGGGACTATACCACTGCCCTGGGCAGCATGTTGCAGGCCTCGACAACTCTTTTGGGGAAGAAATTGTTCCCCATGTCCCACCTAGGCCTCCCCTGGTGCAACTTGGGGCCATTTCTTCTTGTCCTATTGCTTGTTCTTTGTGAGAAGAGACCAACTCCCACCTAGATCCTTTCATGGAGTTGTAGAGAGCAATGAGGTCTCCTGCAACCTCCTTTTCTCCAGGCTCAACAACCCCAGTTTCCTCATCTGCTCCTCGCAAGATGTGTTCTCTAGAGCCTTCACTGGCTTTGTTGCCTTTCTCTGGACACACTCCAGACCCTCAATGTCCTTCTTCAAGTGAGAGGCCCAAAACTTGGGAGCAAGAAGATCTCCAGAGAGTGAGAAGGTCTCCAATTGAAGCAGATGATCAGCAATGGGCTTGATAGTTTCTTCTGTCCCCAGGGAGGGTGACCTGCATGCCTGCCACTGGCCGTCCCCCCCGGTATGGTGCTCTCACCCTCTTGCACATCCCTTGACCTTGACACCTCTGCACCTTCTCTTCTTTTGGAGCTATTTACAATTTCTTCAACCTTTCCACCACATCAGGAATAAATTTCTGGGTAAGATGTGCAAGCTAATGATGAGGTCCACATGAGGAGGTCCTGGTCCTTCAGCTGAGCAATAAAGTCTGTCCTAAATAATTAAGCAGGTAATAAGTAACCATGCTCCCTGCCTGCAAAATTTGCAGCTGGCTTTGAATGCAAAGAAAAATCTTCAGCGTCCTTTTCGGAGTGGGGTTGATATCTCACAGCCCTTTGGGTGAAGGAGAGCTGAGTGAAGATGGTGGAGCTGGATGAAGCATCCTGCTCCCCTGCACTGGAATCCTGCAGAAGTGCCAACTGTTGCTCCTGTGCACAGTTCCTGCACTCCTTAGTCAAATCTCTGCCAACCTTTCGCTGGAGGAGAAGGGCTAGGCTGAAGGTTAGGGATTCCTCAAACCTTATGAGATGGATTTGGAGGTATGGAACCCTCAAGCTCTGAGATGTGTTCTGGAGGGGTGTGGAACCTCTCAAGCCCTGAGGTGTGTTCTCGGGAATCTCCTCAAGCCCTGAGATGATTTTGAGGTTATGGAACACCTCAAACCCTGAGGTATGTTTTGGGGGTTATGGAGCTCCTCATGCCCTGAGATGATTTTGGGGTTATGGAAGCCCTCACACCCTGAGATATATTTTGGGGGTTATGGAGCATCTCATGCCCTGAGATGATTTTGGGGTTATGGAACCCCTCAAGCCCTGACATACGTTCTGGGAGTTATGGAACCTCTCAAGCCCTGAAATGTTTTGGGGGTTATGGAGCCCCTCAAAGCTGAGATTTGTTTTAGGTGTTATGGAAACGCTCAAGCCCTGAGATATTTCAGAGGTTTTGTAACCCCTCAAGCCCTGAGATGATTTTGGGGTTTATAGAAGCCCTCAGTCCCTGAGTTTTAGTCTTATGTCAGAAAGCAGAAGGTCCTAGTTTGATGTCTGATGTTGGTGGAGGGGTGCAGCACCCAACCCATTCATTTCAAACCAGTGTTGTGGAACTTCCAGCAGGGATAAATTATGGCTTTTAGGGCAATACATTGTGGATTTGGGGAATAAACTGTGGTTTTTGGGAGATAAATAGTGGCTTTGGGGGGATAGATTGTGGATCTGGGGGACAAATAGTGGCTTTTGGGGAATAAATTCTATATTTTGGTAGGATAAATTGTGGATTTAGGGGATAAATTGTGGCTTTAGGGAGATAAATAGCAGCTTTTTGGGGATAGATGGCAGTTTTAGGGGGGATAGATTGTGGATTTGGGGGGATAAATTACAGCTTTTTGGGAATAGATTGTGGTTTTTGGGAGATAAGTAGTGGCTTTTTAGGGGGGATAGATTGTGGCTTTTGGGGGGATAAATTGTGGATTTGGGGGGTAAGTTGTGTTTTTTGCAGATAGATTGCGGGTTTTGGGGGTATAAATTGTGGGTTTGGGGGCATAAATTGTGGATCTGGGGGGGATAAACGGTGGATTTTTGGGGATAGATTGTGGCTTTTTGTTCTTTTCCATCAAATCTGGGATTTCACACGGAAAGTGAACGTGATGGCTCCATGGGACCACTCAGCTGTGGATTCCTTCAGAGGAGCAAGGAATAAAACCCACCCAGGAGTTAGGCTGTAGCCCCTGCTATTAATCATGGCTGTAATCATGCATTTAATGAACATGACAGCTCCTGCTCCCTCTGGAGAGATGCCTCGAGTCTCCCGCTTGGGGCTGGGGACAACAATCACTTCTCGACGCTCAGCGCTTGAGGACGCTGAGAGCCGCCAGCGTCGGGCTGGGATGATACATGAAGGGAAACAACCCCCCCGATTGCAACGGGCTGTGGATTTCCTTATGGATGATGTGCTTCGACCCAACTAAATCATTAAGGAGGAAGCAAAAAGAAAGGAAAGAGAAGAAGTGGAGAGAGAAAACCACCTGTCCCTTACACAGGGTATAAAATATCCAGGCTGCTGCGGCGGCTCTGCATGTCATCAGTTAAAAAGCCCTTACTGTGCACTTTTTGGTGCTCTCCACAGCAGCTTTCCCTTTTTTCCAGCCTGTATTTTTCCCCCCCTCTCCCCTGCTCGTTGCTGCTGCTTTTGAGTGTGCACAGGGGAGGAACTTGCCGTGCTGCTTATTGAAACCTCCACAGCGTGGGACTGGTGGAAAATAGGGGAAAGGGGAATGTGGGATCATAGAATTGTTTGGGTTGGAAGAGACTTTAGAATCGTTGAGTCCAAGCTTCAACCCAGCACCACCATGGCCATTAAACCATGTCCTGGAGTGCCATGTCCACATGTTTCTTGAACACTTCCGGGGGTAATGACTCCACCAGGTCCCTGGGCAGCCTGTTCCAATGCCTGACCACTCTTGCAGTAAAGAAATTATTCCTCATGTCCAACCTAAAATTCCCCTGGTGCAGTTTCAGGCCATAAGAGCATGAGTTTATCTCCTGATCGCGCAGCTCCACTGCTGCATTCTGATCCTGATGCTTTTCCCTGGTTAGGGAGAAGAATGGGATAGATTTGGGACCAAAAAAAAAAAAAGGAAGACCAAAGTCTTATGCTGGACCAAAGAGTTCTGTCTCATAGGTGTGTTAGCAGAGAATTGTAGAATCATCACATGGTTTGGGCTGGAAGGGATCCTTAAAGGTCATCTATTCCAACCTGCCTGCAGTCCGCAGGGACATTTGCAAGTAGTGCAGGTTGTTCACAGCCTCATCCAGCCTGAGCTGGAATGGTTCTAAGGATGGGGCATCTATCACCTCTCTGGGCAACCTGGGCCAGGGTCTCACCACCCTCAGCCTGAGAGGGCATCTTCTCAGTGCTCAGTGATCGCTAACGGGCAGTGGGGCAAGAGACTAGGACCAGACTCTGTTCAGTGGTGCGCAGTGACAGGCCAAGGGGCAGTGGGCACAAACTGGAAGCCTGAGCTGGAGGAGAAATGTCTTTGCTGTGAGGTTAGCAGGACTCTGGAGCAGGATGGCCAGAGAGATTATGTGATCTGTGGAGAGGTTCCAAACCCAGCAGGACATGGTGAGCCTGGGCAGCTTGCTGTGGATGCCCCTACCTTAGCAGGGGGTTGGGCTAGTTGATCACCAGGGGTCTCTTCCGTCTCTCCTCATGCTGGAATTCTGTGATTCTGTGTGACTTCTTGCCAGAGGACAAAATCTGGGCCAAACCACCCTGACCAACCAATCCACCATGGATGTATATTTGCTCTGTGAAAACCATGTCCCTGAGTGCTATGTCCACATGTTCTTTGAATGCCTGCAGGGGTGGTGACTCCACCAGCTCCCTGGGCAGCCTGTTCCAATGCCTGGCCACCACTCTTTCATCTGTTGCACCCTTTATTTAATTCCTTGTCTATTTCTTTCTTTAGTGATTCCTCCTTTCTGACCAAGATGTGGTTGTCAGGCTGCTTTAACTAAAAGAATGACCCACAAGCACTTGGGGAGTGGCATTGTCCCAAAAGAGTCCCCTTTTTACTCCTGGGTATTAAATATTTAGAGCTACTGTCTGCTCCCCTGGAGAGATGGCTCCTGCTATAGCCCATCCTGCTGAGCTTGCTTTAAGGAGCATTAAAAATCATTGGCAAGCACTGAGGGATGTTCCATACCTGCCCTAATGGTGGCACTTTAAATTGGGTCTTTCTCCCAGCATCAGCTGGGAGGTCAACCTTGCTGGGGGCTGCCAGCTTCTTAACCTACATACTCACTAAGATATGCTCTGTGAGCATCTCAGTGTCTGTGATCTTTTGAGCAACCCACACCTGATGTGTGATAATTTTAGTGCCAAAAATTGAATTGACAACAAGCTTCTCAGCAAGTTCAGCAAGGGTGCACGTAGGGTCCTGCAGCTGGGAAGGAATGACCCCCTGCACCGGAACAGGTGTGGGGGTGACCTGCTGGAGAGAAGCTCCACAAAGGCCTGAGAGTGCTAATGGACAGCAAATTCATTATGAGTCAGCAATATGCCCTTGTGGCCAAGGCAAATGGTCTCCTGGGCTGCATGAAGAAGAGTGTAGCCCCAGGAAGGCTACATCTGGAGTGCTGGGTCAAATTTTGAGCTCCTCAGTTCAAGAGACAGGGAACTACTGGAGAGAGTCCAGTGGAGGCTCCAAAGATGCTGAGGGGCCTGGAGCATCTCTGTGAGGAGGAAAGGCTGAGAGCCTTGGGGCTGTTTAGGCTGGAGAAGAGCATCCTGAGAGGGGATCTGCTCAATGCTCAGCAAGAGCTGAAGGGTGGGAGGCAAGAGGCTGGGGCCAGACTCTGTTCAGTGGTGCCCAGGGACTGGAAAAGGGGCAGTGGGCACAAACAGGAACCCAGGAGGCTCCGTCTGAACATGAGAAGGAACTTTTGCTAGACTGCCCAGAGAGGTTGTGGAGTCTCCTTCTCTGGAGAGCTTCCAAACCCACCTGGGCATTGTGAGCCTGGGCAGCCTGCTGTGGGTAACCCTGCTTTAGCAGGGGAGTTGGACTGGGTGATCTCCAGAGGTTTCTTTCCACCCCCACCATTCTGTGATTCTCTGCTTGCTGAAGCCAGGCAGCTCTGCAAGGAGGTGAAAACTACAAATGCAGGCCACCCCCTCCCCCGCGACAGCAGCGACTCAAACTCCTTGTTGCTGCTCTGCACACTGGCGGCAAGCTGCAGCGAGCTCCCAGCAAGCCGCAGCACACTTCGGGGTGGCTTGTGCAGAGGCTGCTGGATGTGACGGAGCATCACGCCTGCGTCTGCGGTTTCACTTGGAGAGGGAACAGATGGAGCTTCTCCGAGGCCGGCAGCCCGAGTGACAGCTCGCGCACAGGGATGGCGCCGCTGCCGCGCTATCAAATTCCACTCCTTCACTCCCCAACATGCCCAGCCTGGCAGGTGAGTGACTGAGCTTTGGTCCCACCACCTGGAAAGCTGGGATTCAGCCTTTATTTTCCATTCATTCTTCTCCTCTGCCAGTCAAGGACAATTTAATTACATGCCTGGGCTTCCCCAGCTGGCCGAATCTCAGAATCACAGAGTGGTGGGGGTTGGAAGGGACCTCTGGAGAGCGTTGAGTCCAACTCCCCTGCCAAGGCAGGGTCACCTAGAGAAGGTCATACAGGGGCATGTCCAAGCAGGTTTTGAATGTCACAGGGATGGAGATTCCACAACCTCTCTGCACAGCCTGTTCCAGTGCTCTCTCTCACCCATAAAGAACTTTCTCCTCATGTTTAGATGGAACCTTTTTTGTTCAGGTTTGTGTCCATTTCCCTAGTCCTGTTGCTGGACACCACTGAGAGAAGACTGGTCCCATTGTCCTGATACTCACCCTTTAAGCAATAATAAGCATTTGGAAGATCCCCCCTCAGCCTTCTTTTCTCCAGATGAAAAGAGCCAATTCTTTCAGTCTTTCCTCACAAGAGAGATGGAAATTTACAGTACAAGCCTGGAATCTGCCTGAGGGGGTTTTGGTACATTCTGATGCCAAAAGGAAAGGTCCTTGTTGAGTCTGGAGCTGGCAAGGAGCCCTCTGGCTGGGATCACTCCAGCGGTGTTGGCTACATGGAGATCCACAAGAACATCCACACCAATCTGGGCTCTGGGAGCTGCTTGTTTTGGATTAACCAATCAGATCATGGAATGGTTTGAGTGGGAATGGACCTTTAAAGGTCATCTAGTCCAAGCTCCCTGCAGTGCACAGGAACATGCTCAGAGCCCCATACAATCTGACCTGGAATGGTTCCAGATGTGGGGCATCTCTGGGCAGCCTAGGCCAGGGTCTCACTACCCTCACCACAACAAATTTCTTCATTCTCTTCAGTCTAAGTCTCCTTCATAGTCTGGAATTATCACCTCTTATCCTGTTCCAACAAGACCTGCTAAAAAGATTATCTCCATTGTCACAGGTCTCCTCTAAGCCACTGCAAGGCTGCCAGAGGGTCTCCATGGAGCCTCCTCCAGGCTGAACACCTCTATCTCTCTCATCCTGTCCTCGCAGCAGAGATGCTCCATCCCCGTGATCATTTTTGTGGAGCTAAGATATTAGGAGCTGTGTGAGTTCCTGCAGAGTGTCTTGATTCTGAGCAATGTTTCCATGTTTTCTTCTCTGTTTCCAGCAGGGAGATCTCACTGCATGCCCAGTCCTGGCTTCTCTCCATCCAGCTGCCTGAACAAATCAGCCACGAGCAGATACATCGCCAGGTCTGTAGTCACGGGGAGAAAGAGGGTGGTTGATGCTCAGGAGGGCGTCAGAAGCTCAGGATGCAGATATTTAACCTGCTGGTGATGTGGTGAAGCTCTGAGTGCTGCTTTTCATAGAATCATAGAATTGTTTTGGTTGGAAGAGACCACCAAGAGCATTGAGTCCAGCCATTGACCTAAGACCACCATGGCCACTAGACCGTGTCCCAAAGTGCCATGTCCACAGGCTTCTTGGACACCTCCAGGGATGATGACTCCACCACTCTGGGCAGCCTGTTCCAATGCCTGGTAACTCTTGCAGTAAAGAACTTTTTCCTAATGTCCAACCTAAACTTCCCCTGGAGCAACTTGAGGCCTTTTCCTCTTGTTCTATCACCTGATACTTGGGAGAAAGAGACCAACACCCACCTCACTCCAGCCTCCTTCAGGGAGCTGTAGAGAGCAATGAGGTTCCCCCCAACTTCAACTGGGACATAGTTGTGAACTGAGCAGAAAGCTGCAGGTTCTACTTGGAAAGGGTTTGACCCTTTGAGCCACTAATGCTTTCTGTGAACAGAGAATGCCTAAGGGAGAATATTCTCAAGGGACATTTTGGGTTTTTTCCACCAACTTAGAGAAACCCATCCCAGCCTCCAGGTCTTCTGACTGTCCCACCCACAAAGAGGGAATTTAGAATTGTAGAATCATGGAATGTTTGGGGTTGGAAGAGAACTTTGGAGGTCATAATACCAAAGTTGAGAATCAAAGTCATGGAGGTGAGAAAGCATCTCTGGAGAGCTTTCTTTCCTCCTGCCTCAAAGGGCCTCTTGTTCTTTGAGCATATCTCTTTGAGAAGGTCTGGTTCCACCTTCTCTACACCATCCTAGTAAGTTCTCAGAGAGGACAGTAAGATTGCCTTTGGCCTTCTCCTTGCTGAGCAAATCAGCCTAATTGACCTGTGCTCAGATGTTCTGTGCTTCAGCTCCAACTGTCCAGGTGATCTCCACTGAACTCACTGCCACCTGTCTCCGTGTGGTACTGGGAGCTCTAAACTGGATCCAGTGCCCAGCTGTGGTCCTGCAAGTGCTAAATAGAGAGGACAGATCCCCTCCCTCATCCTTATGGCTACAGCCCTGCTTCTGCAGCCCAGGACGTGGTTGGTGTCACCACCACAACAGCACCTGGCTGACTCATGGGTGCCTTATTGTTCCCCAGCGTGGCCTTCTGCAGAGGGGCTTTCCAGGAAGGTGACCACAGCTGCTGCGTGGGGTGATTGGTATCCAGGTGCTGATGTTTCCAGAGTCATTGGCCTCATCTTGTAGCTTTTCCAAGACTCAGGGTAAAGCTGGCTGAAAGTCAGAAAGACCTAAAAGCTTGTGACCCACCATGAACTAACTTCCTGAGTGTCAAACTTGGGCTCCTCTCCAATTTCAGCTGCTGCTGACCTGCCTTCCCTGCACGATTGCCGTGTCAGAGTTGGAGGTGCTACCTGACCCTGTCTGTCTCTCTCGTTCAGCCGCGCTGTTCAGCGGAGCTTGGCCATCATCCGCCAGGCCAAGCAGAAGAAGAAGAAGAAGGAGTACTGCATGTACTACAACCGCTTTGGCAAGTGCAACCGCGGCGACAGCTGCCCCTACATCCACGATCCGGAGAAGGTGGCCGTCTGCACCAGGTATGGATGCACGCAGCAGCTCTGGCCCAGCACCGTGGACTGGGCCCTTGCTTGGCTTTGGTGCTTGCTCATGTGATATTCCTTGGGGAAACAACCTGAGAACAGAAATGTAAGGCCATGAGGACATCTGGGTCAGACCTAAGGTCTACCCAATGCTGTTGGGTTGGTAGATACCTACAGGAGGAAAATATGAGGCACAAAGGGTTTTGTTTCTTGGCTGAGACCTCTCAGCTTCACAGAATCACAAAACTTTGGAGGTTAGAAGAGACCTCCAGAGAGCATCCAGTCCAACCTCCCTGCCAAGGCAGGATCACCCAGGGTAGTTTGCATGGGAACACATCCAGGCGGGTTTTGAAAGTCTCCAGAGAAAGAGACTCCAAAACCTCTCTGGGCAGCCTGTTCCAGTGCTCTGTCACCCTCACTGCAAAGAAGTTTCTCCTCATGCTGAGGTGAAACCTCCTATGTTCTAATTTGTAGCTGTTGCTCCTTGTCTTATTGCTGCTGACCACTGAAAAGAGATTGGCCCCAGCCACTTGACACCCACCCCTCAGATATTGGTGCACACTGATCAGCTCTCCTCTCAGTCTTCTCTTCTCCAGACTAAACAGCCCCAGGTGTCTCAGTCTCTCTTCATAGGGAAGATGCTCAAATCTTCCCAATCATCCTTGTGGCTCTCCACTAGACTCTTTCCAGTACATCCCTGTCTTGGACACAGTATTCCAGGTGCGGTCTCACCAGGGCAGAGTAGAGGGGGAGAAGAACCTCCTTGGACCTGCTGGCCACACTTCCTGATGCACCCCAGAATGCCATTGGCTCTCTTGACCACAAGGGCACGTTGCTGGCCCATGCAGCAATGAAGCCCTGCAGCCTGATAGGGATTGTTTTTCAGTGGCTAGAGGTTGCCACCCAACCATCATCATGGAGTAGTCAGCAATTGGCTTTGTTAGATCACTTCCTTTAGTCCTTTCTTGGTATATATAGCAATGGGTTGCAGAACTGAGTTATGAACTATGTGAGTAGTGTGTCCTCAACTGGCTGCTCAGCCTTCTGCTGGTGCCATCCCACTTGTGGTTCTTTAGAAGGATGGAAAAATCTTTCCCTGATAACCTTGAGGCACTGCTTAGAACTTGTAGTCACTGAATTCAGGGTCCCAGCATGGTGGGGGTTGGAAGGACCTCTGTAGGTTGTACAATCCAACCTCCCTGCTAAAGCAGGGTGCCCTGGATCACAATGGCCAGGTGAGTTTGGGAGCTCTCTAGAGAAGAGACTCCACAACCTTTCTGGGCAGCCTGATCCAGGGCACTGGCACCATCACAGCAAAGAATGTTCTGCTCATGTTCAGATGAAACCTTCTTGTGTGCCGGTTTGTGCTCACCACCCCTTGTCTTGTCACTGGGCACTGCTAAAGGCCCCATTTTCTTGTCCCCTACCCTATACCTTTTGTTAAATACTGAGCAGATCCCCTCTCAGGCTGCTCTTCATAGCCTTTCCTCCTCAGAGATGCTTCAGGCCTCTCAGCATCTTCAGAGCCTCCACTGGACTCTGTGCAGTAATTCCCTGTCTCTCTTGAAGTGAGGACTCCAGAACTGGACTCAGAACTCCAGATGTGGCCTCACTGGGGCCATTCTCTTCTCAGTGGTGTCCAGTGACAGAACAAGGGGCAGCAGGCACAAACTGGAACCCAAAAGGTTCCATCTGAACATGAGGGGAAGCTTCCTGACTTTGAGGGCAACAAAGTATTGGACCAACCTGCCCAGAGAGGTTGTAGAGTCTCCTTCTCTAGAGAGATTCCAAGCCCACCTGCAGATTATGATCCTTTGCAACCTGCTATGGATGACCTGACTTTAGCAGGGGAGTTGGACTGGATGATCTCCAGAGGTCACTTCCATCCTCCACCATTCTGTGATTCTGTGTTTCTGTAACTTGAAAGCCTGCCTTGACCATGCACCAGGTGATTTCTTCTAGCAGCTTTTCTCAGGTGCATGTGACAGGTTTGAATCCTCTGGCTTGTGACATCATGGAGCACTGAGATGTGGTAATCTACCACAGGAGGACTGATTCATGTCACCAGCTCATTAGACCTGCCCAACAGTTGATTAAACTCCATTCTTAGTCATTTAAAAAGAGTGAAGAAGCCAACTCCATTGATGAACTCCTGCAGTAATTTCTCCATAAAATTGCTGCTCTGCTAGAAATCATTTGGAGGTTGCCCAAAGCTTGATGGGAGACCACAGAAGAGGACAAGATGATTTACTGGGTTTTTAATTGATGTCAGTGGCTCTCACTCATTCTCTCGTAGTGCATCCTCATGATGTGTCCAAGGTGTCTAGTTAGGACTACTTCTGGTGACATTAAGGAGAAAGGATTCTAGTTAGGAAGTCCTTGATTCTTCTAATGTTGATGACCAAGTCTGAGTTTGGGCTGTGCTCCTTGTGTGCTTTAGGAATTGCTGATCCTTGAGGGCTTCTGAGTCTCTATCCTGCCCCATTTCCATTGGTCACTAGAAGACAAAGTTGTTTTCTCCTGGTCTTGTGTTTCCTTTCCCTGGTGCTTTCCAGCTCCAATTCCATTCTTTACCTTTACATTATAATCTCTTTATGTCCTCAGTCTGCTTTTGGTTTAGACTGCCCTTTATCTTCCAGATCTGGGGGTCTTGAGGAGGTGCCCGTGGCCACGCTGTGATCACAAGCATCTGCAAACCTGGTTGCCATCAAGCAGCTGATTTTCACAGCTCCATGCTATTGTTTATACTTTGTTCAGACCAAAATCTGATTTATTTCCAGGGGCATTTTCTGTGCTTCAGGACCTTCCATGCCTCCAGAACCTGATAGTATGTGTCCCAGGAGTCTCCTTTTGGGGGCTTATCTCCTGTCACAGTGGTACCTCCTAGGAAAACTTCTGTGTTCTGTTCTTCTTGGTGCTTCATTCAGCTTCTGGTGTAATCAGGGCTCTAGAAAGGACTTTTATGGGAGCTTCATCTCTGAACTCTACCTACTAATGAACAGCCAAATACGGTGGAAGAACAAAATCTTTCAGGAAGCAGCAGCTGCTTTTCAAAGAATCATTGAATCATTTTGGTTGGAAAAGACCTTTTAAGATCATCAAGTCCAACCCTTTACCCAACACTGCAAGTCCACCACTAAACTGTGTCCCTCAGCACCACATCTACATGGCTTTCCAATCCCTCCAGGGATGGGGACTCCACCACTGCCCTGGGCAGGCTGGTCCAGGCTTTCACAACCCTTATGGGGAAGAAATTGTTCCTTGTGTACAAGCTAAACCTCCTTTGGTACAACTTGAGGCAGTTTCCTTTTGTCGGGTTGCCTGTTCTTTGGGAGAAGAGACCAACTCCCCCCTGGCTCTAACCTCCTTTCACATAGAAAAAGGGCCTGTACCATGAAGTGGGCTTCAACAGCAGGCTCCACAGCAGCCATGTTTATTTGTACCCTTGGGACAGACAGGCAGTGGGGCAAGATATGCTTGGTGGTTAAAACCCATTCTTTTGCAACCCACATCATGCTTAACTTTCTCCTTCTCCTCTATCTACAGGTTTCTCCGTGGCACATGCAAGAAGACAGATGGGACCTGTTCATTTTCCCACAAGGTGTCCAAAGACAAGGTCTGTATGGCTTCCCAACGAGTGCAGTGCAGCTTTGTTGTGTGAGCAGACCTCCACTGGTGGCTGTAAGGAGGTCTGCCTCATTAAGTGCTTCCGGTAGAGTTTGTTTGTGGTTTGCTTTCCAAGCTCTTAAGGCTCTTGATAGGGTTGTGATACCAAAGTGTGTCTTCAACCAGTGTGGTGAATCAGTAGTTGAATGTGGCAAGCAGCAGGTTGGAAACCAGAGGACCTGGGACTATGTTGGATGATGTATGTTAAGAAACTCCAGGAATGAGAGAATATGAGCATGGAAGTTCAGCAGGGCAAGTGTAGATCCTGTACCTTCTGCATCAGTACAGGTGAGGGATGAACTGCTGGGAAGAAGCTCCACAAAGAGGCCTGGGAGTGCTGGTGGACAACAAGTTGACCATGAGAAAGCATTATGGCCAAGAAGACCAGTGGTCTCCTTGGGTGCATGAGGAAGAGTGTGGCCAGCAGGTGGAGGGAGATTATCCTACCCCTCTACTCTGCTCCACAAAGTCCACATCTGGAGTGTTTGGTCCAGTTCTGGGCTCCTCAGTTCAAGAGACACAGGGAACTACTGCGGAGGGTCCAGGGGAGGCTCGGAAGATGCCAAGGGGCCTGGAACGTCTCTGTGCAGTGGTGTCCAGTGACAGGACAAGGGACACTGGGCACAAACTGGAACCCTGAAGGGGAGAAGCTTTTTTGCTGTGAGGGTGCCAGAGAGGTTGTGAGGCCTCCTTCTCTGGAGAGATTCCAAACTCACCTGCACATTGTGGCAAGCTGCTGTGGTTGCCCCTGCTTTAGCAGGGGAGTTGGACTGGATGATCTCCAGAGGTCCCTTCCAACTCCCACCATGCTGGGAGCCTGTGTGATTCTCTGAAAGAAGCATTTAGTTGCATCTAATTCTGAACTACCTCCATAAGATCACCCTTCCATCTCCATGCCCTATGCTGGGCTCAGAGGAGGAGAATATTTGACATGGAAGAGCTTGGAGGAGTAAATTAGCCCTCCTAAAAATGCAGGCAGTGAAAGCATCTGGCAAAGCTCATCATCATTTTCAGCCCTCTTGATGGATTTGGAGCTCCATGGTTTCATTACACAGAGCAAGGTGGAAAAATAATTAGATTTTCTTGTAGTGATTATCAGGTGACAATTTAGCAAATTAACCTCCAGTCAGTGGTGAGGATCTCTGCTTGGATGTAGCTTTGGAGACCTCAAGCGTTGACGCCGAGGTGAAGTCAGTGCTGAAGGTTAAGTGTAGCTGTGGTTTCTTCACTCAGCTGGGACGTGCTTCAAGCCCATATTTACATTTCAGCTTTGGTGGATGGGATTTGGAGGATCACAAAGCATCACCCAGAGAACTGCAGGAAGGTTAATCCCACCAGGGTACTGGAGCACCAACCAGGGAAGTGTCACTGCATGGGGAGAGGTTTCTGCTCTGGTGTCAAGGCTCTGCTGTTGGGATGGAGATGCCAAAAAACAGTTTTCCTGCAGAAGCCCAAAAGGCTCAGTCCTTCGTCATGGAGTCTGCAGCCCCTGTTGGCTGTACTTTTGGAATGTCCTTTATCAAAAGCAGCTTTGTCAGAGTTTTCTCAGCTGACCCTGGAGCATGGCAGTGGTCAGAGCTCACCTGAATTATGCCAGATCTAGAAGATCTGGATGAGGGGATCAAGGCACCCTCAGCATGTGCATAAAAGGCACCAAGTTGGTGGCAGTGTTGATTTGCTTGAGCTGAGAGAGGCTTTACAGAGGTATTTGGCCAGGTTGGATTAATGGGCCAAGGGCAATGGGATGAGGTTTAACAATGCCAAGTGTCAGGTCTTGCACTTGGAGTTTCAACAACTCTATGAATGCTGCAGGTGTGGGGCAGAATAGCTGGAAAAGGACCTGGGGGTATTGGTCAACAGTGGCTGGAAATGAACCAGCAGTGTAGCCAGGTGGCCAAGAAGGCCACCAGCATCCTGGGCTGGATCAGAAACAGTATGGCAAACAGGACTGTGCCTCTGCACTGGGCGCTGCTGAGGTCGTACCTCAAATCCTGTGTTTAGTTTTGGGCCTCTCACTCCAAGAAGGACATTCAGGGTCTGGAGTGTGTCCAGAGAAGGATGAGAAAGCCAGAGAAGGGTCTAGAGCACAAGGCTTGTGGGACCTGGGGTTGTTTAATCTGGAGAAATGAAGCTGAGGGGAGACCTTCTGTCTCCTACAAATTCTTGGAAGGAGGTTGGAGCCAGGTTTGGCTTAGTCTCTTCTTCCAAGGAACAAGTGGTAGCACAAGAGGAAATAGCCTCAGGTTGCACTAAGGGAGGTTCAGGTTGGACATGAGGAGCAGTTTCTTCTTTGAAAGGGTTGTGAAGGCCTGGGCCAGGGCAGGGACAGATTCCCCATCCCTGGAGGGATTGAAGGGCTGTGTATATGTGGTGCTGAGGGCCTTGGTTTGATGGTGATCTGGCTGGACTCGATGGTGTTGAAGGTGTCTTCCAGTCCAAACGATTCTGTGATTCTGTGCTTGCACAGTGCAGTTACTGACTTGTAAAGGGTTTAACCCGTGGGATGTAGTGTCTCATGACTGTCTGGGAGAAGACCTTTTCCAACATGATTTGCCTTTGGGCTCAGATTTTTTTCTTGTCTCCCTTCCCCTCCGTGTGCCTGAGGCACAGTCGTCAGCAGGGAGCTCATAAGTTATGGTGGCGATGAGCAGAGTCGCGCGGCACGAGGCACAGAGCGCCAGATGTTTTGTACATGCAGCTCTCTTCTGAGTCACTTCATCACCAGTAGATAAAATAGAGAAGATAGACTGGGGACAGCTGCTCTCCTGCCTCCTGGCACATCAGTGGAGGGCTGGGGATGAGGATTGATAGGAGGAAAAAAGGCTGGTTTGGGTTCTTTTATTTGGTTCCTATAAGAAGTCCAAAGCAGTGTGGACAGCGGGGGTGGGGAGGGGATTCTGCCTCGCTGCAGGGCTCTCTGAGATCCCACCTGCAGTGCTGGGGCCAGCTCTGGGGTCCTCAGCACTGCAGAGACCTGGGCCTGTTGGAGTGGAGCCAGAGGAGGCCACAGCAATCATGGGAGGGCTGGAAGCCCTCTGCCATGAGGCCAGGATGAGAGAGTAGGGGTAGTTCATCCTGGGGAAGAGAAGGCTCCAGAGAAACCTATTGGTGGCCTTTCAGGTCTCAAAGGGGACCTCTAAAATAGATGGGGACAATCTCTTAGCAAGGCCTGTTGTGACAGGGCTAGGGCTGACAGTTTGAATCTAACAGAGGGAGATTTAGACTGAAGAGAAGAATTTTTTTACATGGAAAGTGGTTAGACTCTAGCCCAGGTTGCCCAGAGAGGTGGTAGATGTCCCATCCCTGGAATTGTTCCAGTTTAGGTGATTTGGGGCTTTGAGCAGGCTGCTGTAGTTGAAGTTGTCCCTGCTGACTGCAAGGAGCTGGGGCTAGATGACCTCTAAAATTCCCTGCAACCCAAACTATTCCATGATTCTGTGCTTGTTGTCATGCATCTTGTGTGAGTGGTAAGTCACCAGAGACAGGGCCAAATGCCAGGTCCAGGAGGTGAATCACCGAGTTCTTGCAGGGCTTAGCCACTGGTTCAAAGACAAAACTCTTGCTGGACCTTGGGACACTCCTGGGCCTTGGTTTCCCCGTTGAAAAATGAGGGCAATTTCTTTGTTTTACAGGGGAGAGCTGCACGGTTAGGTTCAGCTGTCACAGCAGTGAGGGCCTTTTTCCCATCCTAAGCAGCAAAAGTCAAGCAGAGGGTGATTTTCATGATGGAGAGATGCTCCAGCTGGACTCAGAGCAGAAGAGAGGAGGAGAATCACCTCCCTTACCCTGCTGGTCAGACTGCTTTTGATGCAGCCCAGTGAAGTGGTTGTTCTTCTGTACTCAGCATTGATGAGGCCACACCTTGCATCCTGGGTGTGCTTTTGGGCCCCTCACTACAAGAAGGACTTTGAGGGCTGGAGAATGTCCAGAGAATGGTAATGAAGCTGCTGGAGGGTTTAGAGAATAGGTCTTCAGAGGAGCAGCTGAGGGAACTGGGGTTGTTTAGTCTGGAGAAAAAGAGGCTGAGAGGAGACCTCGTTGCTCTCTATAGCTGCCTGAAAGGAGGTTGGCGTGAGGTGGGGTTTGGTTTCTGCTCTCTAGTATCAGGAGATAGAAGGAGAGGAAATGACCTGAAATTGTGCCAGGCGAGGTTTAGGTTAGATATGAGGAAAGAAATTCTTTCCTGAAAGAGTGGTCAGGCATTGAAACAGAGTGCCCAGGGAGGTGATGGAGTCACCATTCCTGGAGGTGTTCAAGAAACCCGTGGACACAGCACTTCAGGACGTGGTTTAATGGCCATGGTGGTGTTGCTTTGACAGTTGGACTCGATGATGTTAAAGGGCTTTTCCAGGAGAAACAGTTCCATGACTCTTTGATTCCATGATGTAGTTGGCCTCCTGGGCTGCAAGCATCTATCAGAGCAACGTTCAGGGAATTTCCTCATGATAGGGCAGAGCCACCAGCTCGTCCCCATAACAGGGTTAAGGGGAATGGACTGAAGCTGGAGGAGGGCAGATTTAGACTGGATATTAGGAACAAATTCTCGACAATAAGGGTGGTGAGACACTGGAACAGGTTGTCCAGGGAGGTCATGGATGCCCCTTCTCGGGAGGTATTCAGTGTCAGGTTGGATGAAGCCTTGATCACCCTGGTCTAGTGGAAGGTGTCCCTGCCAATGGCAGGGGAGTTGAAACTGGACGATCTTGAAGTCCCTTCCAAGCTGACCCATTCCATGAATCCAGGATTCTATGACTTAAGAGGGAAGAGTAAATCCGAATGAATGGCTTTGTGAGCGAAGGTTAGTGAGAGGCTAAGACTTGGGCAACCGCCCCCGTTGCTGCTACAACAGCTTTTCCCCTTGAGGAACTCCCAAAGAATCAGCATTTTTTCTCCTTAATAGAGCTTCAAAAAACTCTGTTGTGAGCAATTTGGACAAAAATTTCACGTTGAGTTTCGGGTTCATTAGCTGCTGGCTCCAGAGCTTGTACCATCGTCAGGAGCTGTCTAATACGGAGGCGCCGCACCAGCGCCTTGAATTAATGTTATTGTTATTTGTGTGGACGTGGTGGGGTGCAAACAAGGTTAATTGAAATGAGAGTGCTGCTTCCTCTTGATAATGGCTCAGGGCTTGACAGCGAGGAGGGGTTTTGGTTTTTTTTTTGTTGAAGAGCTGCCTTTATTATCCCTTTTTATTAGAGCTAATTTGGGCTCTATATCAAAAACTACATTAAGGGAATCATTTACGGTCACACCACCAGCACCAAAAGAAGATAGCCCCAGAGCCCTGTCCTTTATGTTAATGTCTGCAGTTAAAAGACAATTAAAAATAAACTCTTCTCTTTTAAAGCACCCTTTGTTTTCTTTCTGATCCCCCCCCCCCCTCCACACCCTGCCTTCTCTCTATTTGGAATCACAGAATCATGCTGCTTGGAAGAGACCTTTAAGATGATCAAGTCTAACCCTTAACCCAGCAACTTCTCTCAAGTGAGGCAAATTAGTTAAAACCCTGGTGTGTCCTTCAGGACAAAAGGTAACAGGCACAAAGTTGAACATAAGAAGTTCCATCTAATCATGAAGAAGAACTTCTTTAAGGGTGCCCAGAGAGGTGAGGGAGTCTCCATCTCTGGTGGTATTCAAAACCCACTTGGACGTGTTCCTGTGAGACCTTCTTTATGTTCTTATACGTTCTTGTGTTCCTGTGTGACCTGCCCTAGGTGATCCTGCTCTGGCAGGGAGGTTGGACTCAATCATAGAATCATAGAATCAACCAGGTTGGAAGAGACCTCCAAGATCATCCAGTCCAACCTAGCTCCCAGCCCTATCCAGTCAACTAGACCATGGCACTAAATGCCTCATCCAGGCTTTTCTTGAACATCTCCAGGGATGCTGACTCCACCACCTCCCTGGGCAGCCCATTCCAATGCCAATCACTCTCTCTGGGAAGAATTTCCTCCTAACATCCAGCCTATCAATGATCTCTAGAGGTCACTTCCCATCCCAACCACTCTGTGGTTCTCTGATGAAAGGGATTTTTTTCCCCCACACAGCCTCCCCTGTGTTTATCATTGACTCACAGAATAGTAGGGCTTGGAAGGGACCTCTGGAGTTCGTCAAGTCCAGCTACCTGCCAAAGCAAGGTCACGTAGGGCAGATCACACAGAAACACATCCAGATGGGTCTTGAAAGTCTCTAGAGAAGGAGACTCCACAGTCTGCAGCCTGCTCCAGAGCTCCAGCATCCTCACAGTAAAGTTTTTCCTTTAGGAAGGAACTTTGTGGGTTCCTGTTGTGTCCATTACCCCTTGTCCTATCACAGGCTGCCATGGAAAAAAGACTTGGACCCTTCTTCTTGACACCCACTCTTAAGGTTTATAAGATCTCCTCTCAGTCTTCTCCAGATAGCAGCCCCAAGGTCTCTCAGCCTTGGTCAATATTAGTTTGAGGATGCTCAAACTGGTGGGATTGAGATGCTCTGAGTAGGAAGGGATGTCAGCATGTAGGTAAGAGCAGGAGGAGCTGGATCATCACAGTGGCTTTGGGAAAGCACTGTCCTCAGCTGGGTCCTCCTTTCCCTTCCTCCCGGAGCATCTGTCCTGCAGTATCCTTCCTGGAGTATTTCTCGTGGAGCATCTCTGCTCCACCACACAGGGACAGACATCACCACATCCCTGACAGCTCTTGGAGGCACCAGGCTGATATCTTCACATGATGCAGCACCCCTCAAACAATGCTTGTGGAGGTGCAGGTGCTTGTTTTATCCCTTGCTAGGACCAACTTCTTGAAGTGTTGATCTCACCATGTGTTTACACCTTCCAGCCTCTAGGATGAGAGACCTCTTTTTACTTAACTCATGTCATGGTTTTATTTCAGGTTTGGTGTTGGAGTGGCTCCTGATCAGGAGTTGAGGTGGACACTAACAAGTTTCTCATCCTCTGCCCTTGCAGATGCCAGTGTGCTCCTACTTCTTGAAGGGCATCTGCAGCAACAGCAACTGCCCCTACAGCCACGTCTATGTCTCCAGGAAGGCAGAAGTGTGCCAAGATTTCCTCAAGGGCTATTGTCCCATGGGCGAGAAGGTAAAGAGGGGATCAGTGTTTGGGTTCTTGGGGTGGATGCACCTTTGCTGAGGGCACCAGCTGTACAGGTTGGGCAGGGTGAACCTTGTGAAGTGCAACAAGTTCAAGTGTAGAGTCCTACACCTGGGGAGGAACAATCCCCTGCACTGGTACAGGTGAGGGTATGACCTACTGGAAAGGAGCTCTGTGGAGAGGGACATGGGAATACTGCTGGACAAGTTCACTGTGAGCCAGTGATGTGCCCTCGTGGATGAGAAGGTCTCCTGGGGTGCATGAAGAAGGGTGTGACCAGCAGGAGAACCTGCCCCTTTACTCTGCCCTAGTGAGGCCACCAACGGACGATTGTGTCCATTTCTAGGCTCCCGGTACAAGAGGGACAGAGGACTACTGGAGAGAGTCCAGGGCAGTGCCGCAAGAATACTGAGGGACCTGGAGCATCTCTGTGAGGTGTAAAGGCTGAGAGATCTTAGCCCAAATGAGGGAGATTGAGACTGGAGAAAAGGAAGAAATGTTTTACTCTGAGGATGGTGAGAGCCTGGCCCAGGTTGCCCAGATTGGTGCTAGATGCCTCATCCCTGGAACCATTCCAGATCAGGTTGTTTGGGGCTCTGAGCAACCTGTTCTAGTTGCAGATGTCCCTGCTGACTACAGGGGTGTTAGATTAGATGACCTTTAAAGATCCCTTCCAACCCAGATAACAAGTTTCTGTGATTTGCTGTGTAGTGTTGGCCCATCTCTAGGACCAGGGCAGAGATTGTCCCCCTGCACTCGTTAGTGGTAAGGCTGCATCTTGAATTCTGTTTAAATGTTGAGCCTCTCACTCCAAGAGGGGCATTGAAGTGCTGCAGCATGTGTAGAGAAGGGCAACAAAGCTGGCGAAGGGTCTGGAGAACAGATTCGGTGAGGAGCTACTGAAGGAATAGAGGTTGTTGAGCCTGGAGAGAAGTAGAGTGAGGGGAGACCTTCTGACTCTCAACAGCCCCCTGAAAGGAGGTTCGAGCCAGGTGAGGGCTGGTCTGTTCTCCCAAGGAACAAGTGACAGGACAAGAGGAAATGACCGCAAGGTGCACCAAGGAAAGTTTAGGTTGGACAAAAGGAGCAATTTCTTCATGGAAAGGGTGGTCAAAGCCTGGACCAGGCGGCACAGGGCAGTGGTGGAGTCCCCATCCCTGGAGGGGTTTCAAAGCCATGTAGATGTGGTGCTGAGGGAGATGGTTTAGTGATGACTTGTCAGTGCTGGGCCAACGGTTGGACTTGATCTTCAAGGTCAGCTGCTCAAAGCTATTCTATGATTCTGCAAAGGGCCAAACCCATCCTTTTCCCAGGAGAAACCACGGAGGAAGAACAACTGCTAAGGAATTAAAACCAAAGGGAAAAGGAAGGAGAAGAAAGCCAAAAGTGAGAACTTGAAGTAAAAAGGAGGATACCAGCAGCAGTGGAAGGAACCGCTAATAAATGAGCTGGTGCCTAATTAATTTCTTTGGCAGCATGTGGAAGGGCTCTGCAGGCAGGGGGAACATTTGGAGGAAAACACAAGCATCCAGCCACCTCCCTCCAGCTCCCCTTTGGAACTGGCCACAGAGGCAAAGTCCCTACAATTATTTTTAAGATATTCCAATTTAAATGAAAATACAAACGAGATATTTGGAATATTTATTCTATTAGTAAAAGTGCTTACAGTGTCACTTTGAGAGTGTCACCAAAGCATTCTCCTCCAGATGATGGATAGCAGCCTGTAATTATGTATGGGGAGAAGTTGCTGAGCAGGCCATATTTAACTGGGGAGAGGAGAAATACCAGCTTGGACCATTAAGGGTTAATTTTCTTCTCTAAATAACATCCAAAAGTGCTGAGTTTGTGCCTTTGACTCCAACTAGAAAGTCCTCAAATGGACCCCGGAGAGTTTCTGATATTCCACTGAATCAAGGAAAAAAATGTGAGCCTTGCTTCATAAAATGATGGCTTGTTAAGGATGAGCAGTCCCTTCTCTTCTGAATAATTCAGGGTGGGAGGTGAATTTCCCTCCTTCTGCCTTTCCCTGTCCATCTGCTTGGGGTTTGAACCACAAAGAGCGTGGCTAGCAAAGCCCACGACACATGAGGTGAACCTCATGAAGTTTAACAAGGGCAAGTGTCGAGTCCTGAACTTGGGCAAGAATAACCCTCCTGGTTCATTCCAAATGTGATGGGATACCTAAGGAGGAACAGTCCCCTGCACCAGCACAGGTTAGGGGAGACCTGCTGGAAAGCAGCTTTGTGGAGAAGGAGCCGGGAGCACTGGCAGATAAGGAGTTGGCTGTGAGAGAGCAATATGCCCTCGTGGCCAAGAAGGCCAATGTTCTTTTGGGGTCCATGAAGTTCTCCTTCCCCTCAGCTGCCCTGGTGAGGCCACATCTGGAGTGTTGGGACCAGTTCTGGGCTCCTGCAATTCAAAAAGGACAGGGATGTACTGGAGAGAGTCCAACAGAGGGCCATGAGGATGATTAAGAGGATAGGACATCTCTGTGAGGAGGAAATGTTCAGAGCTGTTTAGCCTGGAAGAGAGCAGCCTGAGAGGGGATCTTCTCAATGTTTACAAGTACCTTAAGGGTGGATGTCAAGAAAATGGGGCCAGCCTCCCTTTACTGGTGCCCAGTGACAGGACAAGGGATGCTGGGCACAAACTGGTCCCCAGGGGGTTCTGTCTGATCATGAGGAAAATTTTCTTTACTGCAAGGATGACAAAGCCCTGGGGCAGGCTGCTCAGAGAGGCTGTGGAGTCTCTTTCTTTGGAGACTTTCAGAACCCATCTGGACACATTACTGAGTGGCCTGCACTGGGTGATGCTGCACTGACAGGAGGGTTGGACTGGGTGATCTCCAAAGGTCCTTTCCAAACCCATTCTGTGATGTTGTGGCACAATTGAGGGTCCTCAGTAGATAAACTCCAACAAGGACAGGTGGTAGTTAGGAATTCAGATTCCTTTGTGATGGGTGTTGCCACACTGGGTTCTTCTCCCAGTTGTGTTTTCTTCTTGGTGCCCCCCCCCCAGAAGCCCCAGTTCTGGGCTCTATCAAACCTTCATAAAAAATGTCCATTATTATCCATAATTGATGACGTGGTGTTGCCTCTCTTGCCTCTTAAGTGCTCTCTAGAATGTCATGCACAACACTCAGGCCAAATTGATTGGCCTTTGACCCATCCTTTGGGCTCTAACTCCAGCTCCTTGAGCTCTTCCTACCAATGACATCATGATCAGCCCATTCCACCTTCATCAGGAGCTTAGAATTCAGTGAACAAAGCCAAGAGGCTGAGGGAGGCTCTCCTCCCCCTCTACTTTGCCCCAAGGAGGACACATCTGGAGTCCTGGGTCCAGTTCTGGGCTCTCCAGTTCAAGAGAGACAGAGAACTACTGCAGAGAGTCCAGGGGATTTTCTGAAGATACTGAGGGGCTTGGAGCATCTCTGTGAGGAGGAAAGGCTGAGAGCCCCAGGGCTGCTGAGCCTGGATAAGAGCAGCCTGAGAAGGGATCTGCTCAGTGCTTAACAAGAGGTATAGAGTAGGAGAAAAGAGGATGAAGCATTCAGTGGTACCCAGTGACAAGACAAGGGGTGGTGGGCACAAACTGGCACATGAGGAATTTCCATCTGAACATGAGCAGAAAATTCTTTGCTATGAGTGTGCTGGAGCCCTGGATCAGGCTGCCTAAAGAGGTTGTGGGGTCTCCTTCTCTAGAGAGCTTCCAAGCCCACCTGGGCATTGTGATCCTGGGCAAGCTGCTGTGGGTTCCCCTGCTTTAACAAGGTTGTTGGACTGGATGATCTCCAAAGGTCCCTTCCAACCCCTGCTGTTGTGTAATTTTGTGAAGAAAGCTTTAATTTTCATTCCTGAGTCTCTTTTTCAGACAGGAAGGGTCCCTCCACCCTCGAGGAGAGGGCACAACTGCTGTACAAGAGCATGCCCACATCCTTCAGAAAGGGAATGTTATCTCCAGTATCAGATGTGTCCAACAGGGAGCTAGTAGCAGAACCAGAACCTCCATTTCCTGCATCCTCACTGTTTTTCAGTTGTTGACTGAGAAGTTTCTCTACCCTTTCTGCTCACATGTGGACTTACAGTTTCCTAGATGGAGTTGAGGAACTTGCAAGTTCAGCTTGGTGAAGCAGTCAGTGAAATATGACTCCAAATAGCTCAGTAGCTCAAATAATTTCCCAAACCAACATCATACATCATGGCTAAAGTCATGAAGTGGTGCCCACCATAGAAATCTTCTTTGTTGCCTTGCCTGGAGCTCCCTGACCTTCTCTGACCACACTGTGTGAGGCTGGTCCCTCTGGGCTGTTCATCTGCACTGGAGGAAGCCCAAAGTAGGATGTGGGAAGAGAATGAGAAATTGACCCTCTTGAAGGTGCTCCCCAGGGTTTTCCAAAGCTTTTAATGAGGTTATCTATGGCAAAAGCTGCTCTGTGGTTCCTGATACCTCCTCCAGAATGGCTCCTTGGCCATGCAGCTTGGCTTGGGGCATGGCTTCACTAGGAGAGGATCACAGAATCATAGAATTGTTTGGGTTGGAAGAGACAGGCAGGGAGACCTTCTGCTAAACCAAGTTGCTCAAGGCCTCATCCAACCTGGCCTTGAGCACCCCCGGGGAGGGGACATCCACGACCTCCTTGGGCAGCCTGGTGCGGTGCCTCACCAATGACAGGATGCAGTGGGGCTGGTGGGTTGAAGGAGTGGAGCAAAGCTGTGGTAGCATGTCCTTCGTGGCTGGGGAGAAGGAGGAGGAGATGTGGTCATGAGCTGCATAGACAGCATGTCTGAAGGAGAGATGGTCGACTTGTCCAAGAGTCTCTGCTGAGCTGCTCCTCTTGGTGCTCCCATAATTGGCTCCTGAAAGAATACCCAATGTGGTGGGTTAAGAAGTTCTCCTCACCCACTACTGAGATTTACCAGACCAGCTCAGATGGCTTGGAAGTAAGGTAAAGCTCTAAGTAGAGCAAAGCTAACTTGACAGGCATATATTCACAATGTATTCACAGGCATTCACAAGTGCATACACATCAGAAATAATACAGAAATCCAAACGCCGTCCCCCACAAGGAGCTGCCCAGAAGAGGCTCAAAGCCTCTCTCTCTCTCTCTGTCTTTCCAGTCAGACAAACAAAACAGACAGCAAAGCTTACATTGTTATCTGTTGGCCAGTGTTAGTGGAGAGGTATGAATAAGAAGGAGAGAATGAAGGGGAAGTGCAAGGGAGCAGTGTCCCAGAACAGAGTGAGACAAATTGTTTACTTGTTGGCTCTTTACCCCTTTCAGCAAACCACTGATTGGTTTCTTTTCACAACCAATGATCTGATTTTTCTCATAATACTCCAATTAGCCTCAAACCAGCATACCTGAATACTCTCAAGTAAGATGGAACAAACCAAAACAGTTCTTGGCCCAAAGGAGCTCATGAGATGATAATGTCCCTTGGACATCAGGCTGCTGGTGTGACCTTCTGTGGCCAAATGTGGGCTGATAGCTTTGTGTGACTGTGAGATCAGACCTGGGAATTCTATCAAGCAGTGGTGTTACATCTGTAGATGACCCCAAGGAGCAGGTGCATTGAGATGTTGTGAAGGTTTCACAGGCACAAACCATGGATTATTGGGGAGTCAGAAGCATAGACTGGGGTGGGTTGGATGGCACCTCTGAAGGTCATCTGCTCCAACCCCCCTAAAGTCAGCAGGGACAGCTTGGTTTAACGGTTGGACATGATGATCTCAGAGGTCTTTTCCAATCAAAATGGCTCTTAGGACTCTTTCTGTTCTATCTTCAACTAGACCAGGTTGCTCAGAGCCACAAACAACCTGGCCTGGAGTGGTTCCAGTGATGGGGCATCTCCCACCTCTGTGGGCAACCTGGGCCAGTGTTTCATGACCCTCAGTGTCAAAAATTTCTTCCTTCTCTCTGGTCTGAATCTCCTTCCCGTCACAACAGGCCCTGCTGGAAAGTCTGTCCCCATCTTATAGACTGCCTTTAAATCCTGAAAGGCCACCAGAAGGTCTCCCTGCAGCCTTTTTTCCAGGCTGAACAACCTCAGCTCTCTCAGCCTGACCTCACAGCAGAGGTGCTCCAACCTTTGGATCGTTTCTGTGACCTTTTCTGGCCTCACTACAATAAACTGTATTTGGAGGATTCGTGGCCAGGGCAGGTGTTGATGCTGGTGTCCTCCAGCCTTCACAAAGCGTCAGATCAAAGACAAGTGAGTCAGCTGGGCCCTCTCTAGCTGCTGCATCTGTCAGATGGGTTTGGATTAAATAAACTTTCCCCCTGTGGTGTGTGTTAGTGAGCGCGCTGCCTTAAATACCCATCTTCAGATGGTTTCCATCAGCTGTCTCCAAGCCTGTGGGTAAATGCTTGTCCCATGGGAGCTGTTAAGCAGCGAGACACAGCGAGCTGAAACAAGGAGGAAAGGAACAGAGGGAGATGTGCTGGAGTAAATCATGGGTAAGCTGGAGATCTGTGCTCTGGTGTTTCACAGAATCACAGGATGCTTTGGGTTGGAAGGAACTTCTGAAGATCAGCTGGTCCAACCCACACTGCTAGAGGAGGATCATCTTGCTCAGAGCCCCAGACCGCCTGACCTGGAGTGGTTCCAAGGATGGAGCATCTATCACCTCCTTGGGCAACCTGGGCCAGGGTCTCGCCTCACTCATCATAACAAATTTCTCCCTTCTTGTAGTTCCAAGCTATCACTCCTTGTCTTGTCACAACAGGCCCTGCTCAGGAGGCTGTCTCCAGCTTTCTTCTTGGCCACTTTAAGTACTGAAAAACTGCCAGAAGATCTCCCTGGAGCCTATTCTTCTCCAGGCTGAACAACCCCAACTCCATCAGCCAGGCCTCACAGCAGAGCAGTTCCAGTTCACCCATCATTGTTGTGTCCCATTGAGACAGGACAAGGGGTGATGGTTTGAAGCTAAAAGAGGGAGATTTAGACTGGAGAGAAGGAAGAAATTTTTGACACTGATGGTGGTGAGACTCTGGCCCAGGTTACTTAGGGAGGTGAGTAGATGCTGCATCCCTGGAACCATTCCAGGTCAGGTTGGGACTTTGATCAAGCTGCTCTAGTTGAAGATGACCCTGCTGACTGCAGGAGGGGTGGACTGAACAGGCTTTAAAGGCCTATTCCAACCCAGAGCATTCTATGATTCTGTGATCTGCCATCATGTTGAAGATGCTCGTGGTCGACCTGCTCTGTGACTGCCCATTTGTCCTCTGAACTCCAACATTTTTGGTCTTGATCAGCCTTTCACCAGAGCTCTGATTTGTACTTTCTTATGATAAGGTATCAGTGAAGCTCATGCTCTCAGGGGTAGATTTGGTCAACAAAGGCTGCTGAAGGAAGTGCCCACTTCCTTGAGAACATCATTTCCCTCTCCCAGGTGGAGTGTGGTGGTTTTCAGAGGGGCAGCTGCTTGCTTTTTCTGTAGAAAATTCAAATTCAGGGACTTTTTCTTAGCTGCCACCTTGTTCTCCTTTGGGTTTCTCTGGTCTGATGTCTTGAGTTGGTTCTTTTCTGCTTTTCTGGTGGAAGCTTAACAAGTTCCCACCATAAACTTACTGAATGTAATGCATTTCAATAGGAGAAGCCACATCAGCTGTGTTAGCAGCAGTTCAATGTCTTTGGAGTTTTCTCTTCATTATCCAGTGCTTGGCTCACGATGGAGAACAGCAGCCTGGGGTCCTTCTTAATCTTTTCTCACAGAGAGGTGAAGGTCAACACTCTCCAAATTGCATGGTCTCAGATGTTTTTTGTTGCCTGCTGGGTAAAACAGCATTTTTTGTTTCTCACTGCCAACAGTCATCAGATATTGGTCTCTCTGGGTCATCTTCTCCCTTTTTTTGGTTTCAGGTTGCCCCTCAGCCAGTTTGCCTTTTCCTCGAGAACACAGAAGCATAGAATGGTTTGGGTTGGAAGGGCCCTAAAAGATCATCTAGTTCCATTCCACTCACCACCCTGCCCCTTTAAAGATCCCTTCCAACCCAACCCATGAAATGATTCCATCATTCTATAAATCTTGCTAATGGAGATGGCAGCTCCCTGTTGAAAACCCTTTGTAGCCTGCAGAGCTGATTGCAAACAAGCACCTTTGGGACATGGTTTAATGGCCATGGTGGGCTTGGGTTGGTGGTTGGCCTCCATGATCTTAGAGGTCTTTTCCAACTGAAACAACTCTATGATTCTAAGTTTCTTCCATGGCAAATCCTACCAGTCTATGGCTGCAGACATATTTGTGGGCTTGCAGTTGCATCTTATTTCCTGTAGTCAGTAAGGGCCTAATGAGGCCTCTTATTGCCTCTGTAATTTAACTGTTGTATCTTCAGCAGCATTCAGGTGCTTCCATTAGAGATCTTGTTATCAGGGTAAACTTAAACTGCTTAATAGCCTGGACTAGTTGATAATAGAGCTTAGATAAACATCTTGTGCTTTCTTCTCCTGCTCTTTTCATATCTTTGCAGGAGAATGTATATCACAAGACATGAAAATTAGGAAGTTTAGGGGAAGGCTATTGGTGAATCATGGCTCCAAAGTGGGGATAGCCTGGTGAAGCAGAGAGTTCTTGATTCTGACATGAACTGCTCTAGAGATGAACACCAAGAGGAGCAGATTTCATCTTTGCTTTCCATGTTGGAGTGTCCCTTCACTCTGATCTGTTCTTTGAATCATGGAAACATAGAATCATTTTGGTTGGAAAAGACCTTTAAGATGATTCAGTCCAACCATTCTCTAACTCTATAAGGCTGGTGGTGCTAAACCATGTCCCTTAGCACCACATCTCTGCATCTTTGAAACACCTCCAGGGATAGGAATTCAAGCACCTCCCTGGAGAGCCTGTTCCAGGGTTTGAGAACACTTTCAGTCAAAAAGTTTCTTCTGCTGTCCAACCTAAACCTCCTCTAGGGCAACTTGAGGTCACTTCCTCTCATCCTGTCACTTCTTACTAGGAAGAAGAAAGTAACCCCCATGTGGCTCCAACCTTCTTTCAGGAAGTTGTAGGGAGCCAGAAGGTCTCTCCTCAGCTCCTCAGCCTTCTATTCACCTGTTGTTAGACAATCTCTGTGTGACACCTTCCTTGAGCCACCTGTGTCATCCTCAATGCAGATTACACTGTGTGGTGGATGTCTGGTGTGCTCCATCCTCAATAGTGGTTATTTGGGGTTGGTAATTACCGTTGATGGGTTCCTCACATGAAATGGGCTCCATTGTGGCTTTGGAGTGGGATGGAGGAGCTTCTGAAGGTCTCTGATGGAAACTGGGCTCCTCAGCAATGCAGTGCAGGGAGTGATTGAATGCTGTAGACTTAGCCAGAGGGTGGTGAATGCCAGCTTTGAGGTACACCTTCTAGATGGCTTTTCCTTCCTTCCTTCCTGAATTCTTTCCTTCTGAATTCCTTCCAAATTCCTTCTGAATTCCTCCTTTCCATCTCTCCTTCCCTCCTTACAATAGCTGCTTAGCTCTGAGAAGTGGGTAGGAGAAACATGAGAACAAGCTGACACCATTCTACCCACTTGATCCTGCTGCTCGGTGATGTCAAAGCTACATGGGCATGCAGAGGCCTTTAAAAGACAGGAAGCACTTGAGCTGAGGAACTTGAATTTTGGGGTTAACTTGTGCTTTTAGTGCACCCTAGATCTGCTTGGTGCTTTTATCAGCACACTGATCCAGGTTGCCACTCAGGAGCTAGACTTGTGTCCAGCACAGTGGATGGAGAGATGGACACAAGTCCAAGGAGAGGGGAAAGTACTCCAGCACTTTCCTCTCTGTTGTCCATCTTCTGGTCCCTTGTCACATGCTGTCCCCCAGTGCTGGGAAAGGAACGAGGATCAAGCAGGAGGGTGAGCCAAGCTTGGAGATACTTGAGAAGTTCAACCTGGGAGTGCCAGGCTGGATGGTACCTCTCATTCCAGCCCCGTAAGGTCAGTGGGTGGTTGCTGGTCGGCCCAGTAACCCAGCTTCACCTTCCTCCCTCCCTTCACCTCCTTGTGCCAAGCTCCTTCATGGAAAATGTTAATTCAAGTCATTCCCAGGGCTGAGCCAGGACCTTCCAGCAGTTGCTGCCTCCTTCTTTGCCAGGTCCATGCTAAAGAAGGTTGTGCCCTGCAAACGGTCTGGTCTCCATCCCGCTCCCTGTGCGTGCCGGGGCCGGTTGGGCCATTTAAGGCTTTGTGAGTTGTTAGCAGCACCTTGAATTTCACCCAGAGCTGCCTTGCCAGCCAGGAAGGAGTCCTGAGTGCCAACTGGGTGTCATCCCGGCACCAAGGCAGTGCTGCCAGTCTGGGCTGTGAGGGGAGCCCCAGAGTGGGGAGACTGGAGTGGGGCCAGCATCAATGGGATGATGATGGTGATGCCATCATCCTCACCTGCACCTGATAGAGCAGAAGCATTTCTCCTCAGGGTGGTTTTTTTCCTTCAGGGGTGCTGTGTATTGTCTCTGGTGTCTGTTGGAAGGAACCAGAGGGTTTTCTTTCTGTTTTTATGGGCCAACCTGTGGGCTGGCGGGGGTCCCATGGGGGTATAATTAACCACCCCAACAGGTGGAAAAGATCAGATGGCCCCCA
Organism: Tricholaema leucomelas; assembly: GCA_013400475.1. Classification (NCBI taxonomy): domain Eukaryota; kingdom Metazoa; phylum Chordata; class Aves; order Piciformes; family Lybiidae; genus Tricholaema lacrymosa; species Tricholaema leucomelas. The sequence continues at coordinate 68,637 of WAAF01012959.1, forward strand.
GCAGCAGGGTGCACCCACAGCCCCTCTCAGCTTCACCCCAGTTGACCCATGGCAGACAACAACCCAGCCTGGGCATGTTCTCTTTGGCACGTGTGGGCAGGAGCAGAAGAGCTGCCATAAATAAACAGAAGGGGCTTTTCCAGCCACCAAGGAGGAGATCCCAGATTCACCATCCCACCCCTGAAACAGCAGTGATGGACGCGGCGTCAATGGCAGGGGGGAGTGCGGCGTGGAAAAGCCATTAGAAACCTGAGCTGGGGACGTGGCCTCAGGATTAGTCACACATGGTTTGTTTTCTTTATGAAGTATCCTTTTGCCATGGAGCCAATAAAGGTGGTGTGGTGCAATGATTGACATGGAGGTCAGTGCTGGTGAGACCACTGAGGAGGTGGGACATGCCAATCCTGGCATCTAGATGGGACAGCAGCACCATCTGCTCTGGGGGGATTTTGAGCTGGTCTCTTGGGTGCCCCCATGGGAAGAAACAGCCACTTTTCTTGGCATTTCCTCTCAAAAGCATCATTCCTGTGTTGCCAGTGGCATCCTGGCCTGGATCAGGAGCAGTGTGGCCAGAAGGACAAGGGAGGTTATTCTTCCTCTGTACTCAACACTGGTCAGGCCACACCTTGAGTACTGTGTCCAGTTCTGAGCTCCTCAATTCAAGAGAGATGTTGAGGTACTGGAACGTGTCCAGAGAAGGGCGACAAAGCTGGTGAGGGGCCTGGAGCACAGCCCTGTGAGGAGAGGCTGAGGGAGCTGGGGGTATGCAGCTTGGAGAATAGGAAGCTCAGAGGTGACCTCATTGCTGTCCTCAACTACCTGAAGGGAGATTGTAGCCAGGTGGGGTTGGTCTCTTCTCCCAGACAGCCAGCTACACAACTAGGGGACACAGTCTCAAGTTGTGCCAGGGCAAGTATAGGCTGGATGTTAGGAGGAAGTTCTTGCCAGAGAGAATGATTGGCATTGGAATGGGCTGCCCAGGGAGGTGGTGGAGTCACCATCCCTGGGGATGTTCAGGAAAAAGACTGGATGAGGCACTTAGTGCCATGGTCTAGTTGAATGGCTAGGGCTGGGTGCTAGGTTGGACTGGATGGTCTTGGAGGTCTCTTCCAATCTGATTGATTCTATGATTCTTTTCTCCTCCTGTTCCCCTTTCCCAAGTCCATTGTCTTCTGGGAACTGCTATATGGGAGCCCATCTCCCATCTTTGGGCAGAAGCTTTGAAGAGATGCCACTCTGACAATACTTGGCAGTGATTGACTGAGGATGGGGCCTTGGTTAACAGGAGGTTTGCAGGCTGTCACCATTGTGGCATGGATGGAGATCCAGAAGTGGTGGTGGTGGTGGAGTAGAAACCTTCCAGCATGCAATAGATCTGATCTACCACTAGGCCAACTTGCTGTCCCATGAGACAGATGCTGTTGACTCTAGTTAGTTGGGGGTGGAAGCGACCTTAAAGATCACCTAGGTAACCTCTCTGCCATGGGCAGGGACACCTTCTACTAGACTAGGTTGCTCAAGGCCTCATCCAACCTAGCCTTGAGCTTCCAGGGAGGGGGCATCCATAACATCCCTGGGCAACATGTTCCAGTGTTTCATCACCCTCATAGTGAAGCAGAGTGTTGATGGAAATCAGAAAGATGGCTTTTGAGAGTCCATCCCTCCCAGGTTGCTGCCTGATTTGTATGAAGCATGAGCTCCTGAGGATATGCCCTTGCTTCCTTTGGGATCCACTTGTCCTGGCAAAGCAGGCTCAACACCCCTGGCCATGCTTCACCATGGGAAGTGGGCACCGTCCAGTCATCAGCTTGGAACAGGCAGGAGCTATCTGTGCCTGCATGGCTTGGATCCTCTGGTCTCTAGGGATGCTCTTCCAGTGCTGGTCCAGGAGAGGAAGAGAACAAGCCATCTTCTGGGCTGCATCCAGAGCAGCATGGGAAGCAGGTCAAGGAAGATGACTTTGCCCATCTACTCTACTGTGGTGAGACCCCACTGTATCCAGCTCTGGACACCTCAGCACAGGAGACACATGGACCTTTTGGAGCAGAGACAGAGAAGGACAGAGAGGTGGTCAGAGGGCTGGAAGCCCTTTGCTGTGAGCACAGGCTGGAAGAGCTGGGGTTGTTCAGCCTAGAGGAGAGAGGGCGTCAGGGAGACCTTGTGGTGACCTTTCAGGGCTTACAGGGGACGATAGGAAAGATGGAGAGAATCTTTTACCTGGGCCTTTGTGGCAGGACAAGGAGTGATGGTTAGAAACTAAAAGAGGGAGATTCAGACTGGAGGGAAGGAAGAAATTTGTCGTGGTGATGTTGGTGAGACCCTGGTCCAGGTTGCCATGAGAGGTGGAACCATTCCAAGTCAGGCTGTCTGGGGCTCTGAGCATCCTGCTATAGTTGAATGTCTGTGGTGGAGTTGGACTAGATGACCTTTAAAGGTGTTTTCCAGCCCAAACCAGTCTGTGATGGTATGAAGATAGGACTTTGGAGTGATGGCAGAGCGTAGGCACTGTTTGGAGATGCCTCTGCTTTCAGGTTGTCCATTGTCCTGGAGACGTCTTTGCCTAATCCCTTCAAACAGAGAGAGGAAGTCAGAGGAAGTGGGGGTTTCAGTAACTTTTCAGTCCAAAAGCAGCTCTGTGGCTGTGGGGTCCCCCCCATTGAGCCCATGTCCGTGTGTCCATCTGGATCCCCAGCCCTCCTGCTGCTCAATGACATCTCCAACCTCCACCAGATGAGCTCCTTGCTCTGCTTCTGATTTCAGCAACTGGCCCCGGGCAGCAGAGCTGCTGAATCCTTCTGCCCTTTTGAGGAGAGAGCTCTCGGGCCCCAGCAGGGCTCCCGCTCAATCCCAAAGGTCACCACGGGGAGCTGCTCCTCTGCCCCCAAAGTCAAGTTGCATTTAAAGGGCAGGAGCTCACCTACATCCTGCCTTGGTGGGAGGATGCACTTTTCTAAACAGCATGAGCAAAGAATCCCAGCATGATGGGGGTTGGAAGGGACCTCTGGAGATCACCCAGTCCAACCCCTCTGCTAAAGCAGGGGCACCCACAGCAGGATCACAATGGCCAGGCGGGTGTGGAAGCTCTCCAGAGAAGGAGACTCCACAACCTCTCTGGGCAGCCTGCTACTGTGCTTTCAACCCTCCAAGACAGAGGCTTCTCCTCGTGGAACCTCCTGGCTTCCAGTTTGTGCCCACTGCCCCTTGTCTTGTCACTGGGCACCACTGACAAGAATCTGGCCCCAGCCTCTTTCCCCCCACCCTTCAGCTCTTGCTGAGCATTGAGCAGATCCCCTCTCAGGCTGCTCTTCTCCAGGCTAAACAGCCCCAGGGCTCTCAGCCTTTCCTCCTCACAGAGATGCTCCAGGCCCCTCAGCAGTTTTGGAGCCTCCACTGGACTCTTTCCTGTAGTTCTGTGTCTGTCTTGATGTGGGCCCAGGACTTCAGCTGTCTCACCTCACCAGGGCAGAGCAGAGGAGAGCCTCCCTCTACCTGCTGGCCACACTCTTCTTCATGCACCCAGGAGACCATGGTGTTTCTTGGCCATGAGGGCACATTGCTCGCCATGGGAAACTTGGCCAACAGCACTCCCAGGTCCTTCTTCTTGGAGCTGCTTTCCAACAAGTTCCCCCTCACCTGTGCTGGTGCAGGAGGTTGTTCCTTCCCAGCTGTAGGGCTCCATGTTTGTCTGTGTTGAACTTCAAGAGGTTCCTCTTCACTCAACTCTCCAACCTGTCCAGGTTGATGTTGGAATGTAAAAGGAAGCACCAACACATCCTTCTCTTCCTTTAGCAATGTCTTGGTGCCACCTGAAGAACCCTAGAAGGGCTGTGAAGGAACCTCTGCTCTCCAGGGGGGTTCCCTGCCATTCCTAACATTCCTCTTTGGTTTTCCCCCTTGCAGTGCAAGAAGAAACACACACTGGTGTGCCCTGACTTTGCCAAGAAAGGTGTCTGCCCCAGAGGTGCCAAGTGCAAGCTGCTGCACCCTCAGAAGAAGCGCCACTTGAGAGATGAAGAAGATGGAGACCGCAGTGACCCTCCCTCCAAGTGGAGAAAGGTCTTGGAGGAGACAGGCAGGTAGGAAAGACCAGAAGAAATTAACTTCTCTTCTAGGTATTTCCTCCTCCAGCTACATGTCTATGTGCTGGTTTCTTCCAAGATTGTGCTAATGTGGATCACTGTGTTGTCTTCTTGATAGAGCCACCCTGAGCAGTAGGGTTGGGCAGGGTCTGTGCTTCAGGGAGAGGTCTCCAAGCAGAGCTGATGGAGAGGAAAGAGAGGGTAGTTCACATCCTGCTACCTAATGTGTGCTGTAGGAGTGGATCTTAGAAATGTGCTGCACAGAGCTTCAGCAGCTCCAGGTATCTCCAAGCCTTTGATGGACATTCCTCCTAGGAGATAGAGGATGCCTGATGGAGACTCCACCACTGACAGTGTGTACACCTTATCCATAGCTCTGAGGGAAACTGGAAGGCATCATCCTCTCTTCCTCTCCCTCAAATTCATGGTGAAGTGCAGAGCTGAGCCCTCAATGTGGCATGGAAGAGCTCACCATCAGAGCTGGACTCACTGCCTGAAGAAGCAGAGCTGGAGATGGACATGGAGATACATGGAGATAATACTTTGACACTGGGCTGAGTCCTTGGTTTTAATCCTTGGAAGCTCTCTGAGCTCTCTCTCTTATGCTTTTGAGTGTTGGGATGGAGCTCACAGACTGATGATGGACACATTTTTCCTCATCCTTACAGGGAGATGAAGTATCTTGAGCTTGGCACGTCATTGTCGTCTTCTGCTCTCATCCCTGGGTCCTGCCTGCAGAAGATCTTAATCCCAACATCATTAACGCCACAAAGGCAAAACCTAAAGACCTTAGTTAACTAGAGGAGAAAATGTGTGCTTGGATGTTCCACTCCTCCATGACTCTTTGCAGTGGGACATGGGGGTGAAGTTGGGATGGAAATGGAGAGATCTGGAAGCTTTCCTGGTCCATACTCTTGCATGGTCCTGGGCCTCATCCTGGCCCTGCCTTGTAAGGTAGCAGAGGGGGATGAGTGCTCAAGAGGCTCTCCCAACTTATCTCGGGTGACAGAAGAGCCTTGGAATGACACCCAGCTCACCTCCCGGTGTGAACGAGGTGTAAAATAGCTCCTTGCTCTTTTTAGGGAAGGAAGCATGAGCTCAGGGCTGGGTGGAGAGGACTCATTCCTCTCCTCTCCTGGAGACAGCTCCTGGCATCCCCCACCAGGACCAGAGCACGCCCCAGCTTGGAAGCTTCTCAGGAGGTTTTTTTTTGCCTTTATTGGCACCATCACTGGAGATATGGAAGGAGCTGAAGTGTCACATTAGCTGGGCTAAGAGGAGGGTGGCAGGGCTGGGGCTGAGCCAAGCACAGCAGAACATCTCCAAGCCATCCCTGCTCCTCTTGCCTTCCATCTCCCTCTCCTCTGCTTGCTCAGCCCAGCCAACAGCCAGGCAGAGTCTCTGCACCTGTACAGGTATCCCAGAGCTGGAAACATCTAAACATGAGGAGGAACTTCTGTAATTTAAGGGTGATGGAGCATTGGTCCAGGCTGCCCAGAGAGGTAATGCAGCCTCTTTCTCTGGAGACATTCAAAACCCACCTGCTCATGTTCCTGTGTGACCTTCTCTAAGTGAACCTGCCTTGGAAGGGAGGTTGGACTCGGTGATCTCCAGGGATCCCTTCCAACCCCTACCATTCTGTGAAATCTTGGAGGGAAGCACAGGACATGAAAACCAGCTGGGGGATGAGAAACTCTGGATGAATCCAAGATGGCTTCTGGGAAATGGGAGACATGTTGCAGGCTGGGATAGAACTTGGAGAGTTTTTGTTGGTGGGTCTGGTAGTTCACCTCAGGCTGTTCCATTGCACCTGACATTCCCAAAAGGGATCATTTTGTTTTCCTTCATTAGGTGGTGAAACACTGGAACAGGTTACCCAGAGAAGTTGTGGACACCTCATCCTTGGAAGTGTTTAAGACCAGGCTTGGCTGAGGCTTTGATCAGCCTGGTCTAGTGGAAGGTGTCTCTGTCCGTGGTAAGGGGGTTGGAGCTGGATGATCTTTAAGGTCCCTTCCAACTCAAACCATTCTGTGATTATTTTTACCTCCCGCAGGGATGATCCAGCTCAGCTCCACGATGATGGGGAAATTCCTGGACCCTCCAGCACAGAGCAAGAGGTGAAGTTTTGGAAGGCAGCCAACACCTCCCCAACCAGCTGGCTGCGAAAGCTGCCATCCTTCATCTCCCTCCAGTCCCCAGCATCTTCCAGTGACCAGAGCTGCAAACTAGAGAAGGATGAGGAGGACTCTGAGGATGAGCCAGGTAGGAAGCACTTGCTCAGAAGCTGCTCTGATTCACCGACTGGGAGAGTTCTTTTCTCGCTGCTCTCCATGGGTTTGGGTGGGATTGATGTTCCTTGTGAATCACCAAACCAGTTAACAGTGGAAGCCTAAACTGGGATGGCAGTCAGGACTCACTCAGGAGTGTGAGCCCCTGGCTCTGCTCCTGAAACCACAAAGTAGGGTTTTTCCCTCCTATGTTATTACTAACTCCTTCCTTATCCCCTAAATCATGCCAAGGTGAATCCATAGTCCCCATTGACTGGACACCAGTGAGGCTGCACCTTGAATCCTCTGTTCAGTTTTGGGCCTCTCTCTCCTAGAAGGACATTGAGGGGCTGGAGCATGTCCAGAGAAGGGCAACAAAGCTGGTGAAGTGTCTGGAGAACTTCTGAGGGGCAGCTGAAGGAATTGATGATCTTGAAGGTCTTTTCTAGTCTAGGCAATTTTGTGACTGGCCAGATGCTGCTTTCCATCTCCCTTTTCATCCCTCATCCTACTCCAGAGAGATCTGCAGCTGCTGCATCCCCTGCCCACCACCACAGAAAGGCTCTGGCTCAGAAACCAAATCGTTTTGTGGTTTCATGGTGAAATCTCCACCTCCAGTCCATCTGGCACAAATTTTGCCTCAGCATGAACCAAAAACGGCTTGAAGCATCCCTCCTTGCCTTTGATCCCATCCCACCTCCATCCAAGTGTGGAATTGGAGCAGGGTCCCACTGGGAGAAGAGATGAATTCAGCACCAAAAGCCAGGTTGGGATTATCTGCAAGGTTGTCCCCAAGTGGGTACCAAGCAAATAATCCATGCAGAAGCAAGCTCTTGAAAAGCCCTGGATTGCAATTGGCAGCCTGGAATAACTTGGTGGAGATGGAGCAGTCACATTATCCCAACGCTGAAGGCATCTTTTCCCTCTTCATCCCTCTTTGCATGTTCCCAGGAGAAGAATTTCCAAGCATTTTGGGTGGAAGGATGAATAGAAGCTGGTGGTTCAGCCCGGGGTGGTAGCAGGTACAGGGTCAGGATGCCTATCCCTCTGTGCTCCTTTTACTCGGCATCAGAGGTGAGCCTCACAGAGTTCAACAAGGGCAAGTGCAGAGCCCTGCAGCTGGGGAGGAGGAACATCCTGGTTCACCAGGGGGTGACCTGCTGGAAAGCAGCTCTGTGGAGAGGGACCTGGCAGTGCTGCAGGACAACATTGAGACAGCAATGTGCCCTTGTGGCCAAGAAAGTCAATGTCTTCTGAGGTGCATGAAGAAGAGTGTGGCCAGCAGGTGGAGGGAGGTTCTCCTGGCCCTCTGCTCTGCTCTAGTGAGGCAGCATGTGGAGTATCCTGTCTAGTTGTGGGCTCCCCAGTTGAAGAGATACAGGGAACTACTGGGGATAGTCCAGTGGAGGCTCCAAAGCTGATGAGGGTCCTGGAGCAGATGACAGCCCTGGGGCTGTTTAGCCTGGAGAAGAGCAGCCTGAGAGGGGATCTGCTCAGTGCTTAGCAAGAGCTAAAGAGTGAGGGGCAAGAGGCTGGGGCCAGACTCTTGTCACTGGTGCCCAGTAACAGAACAGAGAGCACAGGGCACAAACTGGAACCCAGGAGGTTCCATCTGAAGATGAAGAGAAATTTCTTTGGTGCGAGGGTGCTGGAGGCCTGGAGCAGGCTGCCCAGAGAGGTTGTGGAGTCTCCTTCTCTGAAGAACTTCCAAAGCCACCCAGACATGTTTCTGTGCAACCCAATTTAGGTGGCCCTGGGGTTGGACTGAATGATCTCCAGAGGTCACTTCCAACCCCTTCTGTTCTGTGATTCTATGAAAGCAGATGCTGGAGGATCTATAGGAAAGGAAAAGAGGTCAGGAGCTGCAGATAGCTGTAAAGTCATCTGATGATGAAGCATGTTCCATGCCAGAAGGATGCAGCAATGGCACACAGTGAGTCTGGGCACAAGGATGCTGTTTGGTGGCCAGTGCTGAGGTGCACTTGGTAATTAAAGGCTCATCTCAACACAAACAAAGGAGCTTTGGGGTATGGCAGGAGCTGGAGACCCCATAACCTAATGGGAGAAAAGAGGCCCCAAGCAGTATAGAACCATCATCTCTAGGGGTTGCAGGATGAGGCCATGGATGCTGATGAAGTGCTTCTGGAGGACCAAATTCTTTGTGGTGGTCCTATCACCAGGGCTGGTGCTTATGAGTTTGAGATGCCCTTTTGAGCTGGGCAGGTGGTCAGCAGGAGTCCTTGCATAGGTCTAGATACTAGCTGGTATCTGCAATAGAGTTTGAGGGTCTGAGATGGGATTTGTGGCTCTCTGATGGAATTTGGGTGTCTTCAATGGGATTTTAAGGTCTGTAATGGGGTTTGGAGATCTGTGAAGGGGATTTGACATCTACAGTGGGGCTTAGGGGATCTACAGTTGGGTTTGGGTACCTGTGATGTGATTTAGCAGTCTGCAATAAACTTTGGAGGTCTGTGATAGGGTTTAGGAGTGTCTGATGGAGTTTGGGAGTCTGTGATGGGCTTTGAGGGTCTGTGAGGGGTTTTGGGAGTCTGCAATGAGATTTGGGGTGCTGCAGTGGGGTTTGGAGGTCTGAAGTAGGGTTTGGATATCTGTGATGGCATTCGGAGGCCTGTGATGGGATTTGGGGATTTGTGATGGGATTGGGGGTCTGCAATGAGGTTTGGGAGTCTCCGGTGCAGTTTAGGGGTCTGTGATGGCTTTGGAGTCCATAATGAGGCTTGTGGGGTGGAGGGGGGAGTGGGCTGTGATGGGGCTTAGGCAGCTATAGTGGAGTTTGTACGTCTGCAATGGGGTCTGGAGGTCTGCAATGAGGTTTGGGGATCTGTGATAGGGTTTGAGGGTCTGCACCTTCCCAGCTTCAGCCTTTGTATCAAGAGTAATGTTTGGTTTCTGCTTGTAAAGCCTGAAGGTGACACACAAATTGGTGGGGTAGTCAGTGAGGAGGACAGGTTGTTACTATGGTGTGAGCCCAATGGCTTGGTTAAACAGGCACAAATGAAGAAGATGCCCTTTGAATCCTTGGACAAGCAGAAGAAACAGAGGAAAACACCATCTCTGTGTGTGGGAGGCGTGGAGTGAGGACCAGCATGGCCAAGAGCATCATCTCACAGGGTCTTGGTGGGAGTCTGTGCCTTCTGGCCTTGGGAAGAAAGAGAGGACAAAGGAGTGATGTGTGGAGCCTGCTGGTGTTCTTCCATGGGGAGTCTCCAAGATGCAAGGGGAACCCTGTAAATTGATGTGGCTGGAGTCGTTTGAGGGCTCTGATGATTTCAGAGCACCCTCCAAAATAGCCCTTTAGTGCAGTACAAATTGAGCAAACCACTCCTGACTGAGCACCCCAGCTGGGAAGAGTGAGCTTGGTGACATCTCAGCCTCTGCCTCCTTGTGTTCACCATCTGGGAGGGCAGAGCTAGAGGGAAGATCATGGAATCCAACAGGATTGTTTTGGCTGGAAAAGACCTCTGAGATGGCGTCCAACCATCAGCTAATACCACCATGACCATTAAAGCATGTCCCCAGGTACCACTTCCACAAGTTCTTTGAACATCTCCAGGGATGGTGACTCTACCACCAGTTCCAATGCCTGACCACTCTTGCAGTGAAGGAATTCTTTCTCTTGTCCAACCTAAACCTCCCCTGGTGCAACTTAAGGCCATTTCCTCCATTCTGTTGCTTGATACAAGGAAGAAGAGACCAACTTCACTCTGCTTTGCTCCAACCTCTTTTCAGGGAGTTGTAGAAACCCAGAAGGCCTCTCCTCAGCCTCCTTTGCTCCAGCCTTGACAACCTCAGTACCCTCAACCATCCCTCACCAGACCTGTGCTCCAGACCCTTCACCAGCTTCATTGCCCTTCTCTGGACCCACTCCAGCCCCTCAGTGTTCTTTGAATGAGGGGCCCAAAACTGAACCCAGGATTCCAGATGTGGCCTCACCAGAGCCCAGTCCAGGAGGGCAATCACTTCCCAGCTCCAGCTAGTCAGGCTATTGCTGATCCAAGCCAGGATGCTGGTGGCCTTCTTGGCTACCCAGACACACCTGGGTCTTTCTCTGCTGGCAGTTTCCAGCCACTCTTCTCCAAGCCTGGAGCCTTTGTGGGATTGTTGTGACCCAAGTGCAGCACCCAGCATTGGCCTCAGCACATTGATCCAGCCTGGCAGATCCCTCTGTAAATTCTTCCTACGATTGAGCAGATCAACTCCTGGTGTGACTGAACCCAGGAGTCAGGGTGCAGCCCCTCCAGTGCTCAGTCCACAGGGACAATCACTTCCCTGCTCTTGCTGATCACTGCAAGAACACTGAACAGGCTGCCTGAAGGAGTTCTGGAATCTCATTCTCTGGAGACATTCAAACCCCCCCGCCCCAGACATGTTCCTGTGTGACCTACTCTAGGTGATCCTGCTCTGGCAGGGGGCTTGGACTCAATGATCTTTCAAGGTCTATTTCAACCCATAATATTCTGTCATTCTGTGATCCATGCCAGGATGTTGGTGGCCTCCTTGGCCACCTGGGCAAACACTGACTGATGTTCAGGTGGGCTCCTCTAACACCCATTTCTAGGTAATGACCTTTTCCATGTTTTACCTCCCAGTTGAATAGCCTGGTACTGGAGCCTAACTGGCCTCCTTGCACTGATTGTAAACAAGCTCACCAGTGCAAACCCTTCCAATGGAGTGCTAATTTAATTAGAAAGCACCCATTTTTAGTTAATTTGTTCGAGAAGATCACTGCAAGCTCCTGGAGAGAACAGATGTTTCCTCCTTCTCCCTCGCTGAACATTCAGGGCTTTGTAAATGGCTCCGCTCAGCCTTGTTTAGGAGAGAAAAGAGGATTTTATAGCCTCCAACGACCCTTTTCTGTAAACATTTTACAGCTCTCTGCACGTCTGAGTGACGATAAAGCCCGAGCAGCTCGGCAGGCTGCAGCTCTGCCACCATAAGGCCATCATTTTATTGTCATATTTCACGGCCGTAACGTTAATGGAAGATGCTCGCTCCACTCTTTTCTGTTTTAACGGCTCCGCTGAGCACCTTCCAAACCCTTCCAGCTCTGGAGAGGGCTTGGTGGAGGTGCAGCTCACCAAGGTTTGTTTACAGCTCTGGCTGCCGGAGGAATCGCTTTGGAAATCACAGAAGTGTAGAATGGTAGGGATTGGAAGGGACCTCTGGAGTTCATCGGGTCCAGCCCCGCCTGCCAAAACAGGAGCACCTAGGGCAGGTCACACAGGAATGCATCCAGATGGCTCTTGAAAGTCTCCAGAGAAGGAGACTCCATCACCTCCCTGGGCAGCCAGCTCCAGGGCTCCAGCACTCTCGCAGTAAAGAAGTTTCTCCTCATGTTGAACTTTCTGGGTTCAGTTTCTATCTGTTGCCCCTTGTCCACTGAAAGAGATTGCCCCCTTCTGCTTGACCCCACCTTCAGACATTTACAAACATTAATAAGATCTTCTCTCAGTCTTCTCCAGGCTAAACAGCCACAGGTCTCTCAGCCTATCCACTTCCTTCATCATCCTCACAGCCTCCGTTTGATTCTCCTCAGTAGAACCTGTGCCTTTTGAGCTGGGGAGCCCAGAACTGGACACAATACTCCAGATGTGGTCTCACCAGGGCAGAGCAGAGGGGGAGAAGAACTTCCCTTAACCTGCTGGCCACACTATTCTTAATACACCCCAGGATACCATAGACCTTCTTGGCCACAGAGGATTGAAAGGGACCTCTGGAGATCATCTAGTCCAGTTTCCCTGCTAAGGTCACTTAGGTCAGGTTGTATTGAAGTGCCTCCACTGTGGCAGCAGAACACCAAGCCCTGAAGTGTGCAAGAAAAGGAAAAGGGACTTGGGAGCATCCTTGATGTGTCTTGTGTTTAACTCAGCATTCCCACCACTTCCTTCCCTTGAGGCCTTCTTCTCTCATGGGGTAGTTTAGCAGGAGCAAGAAATGGCCATCTGCTGTCCTGACAGTACCCATGAACCCACCCTGTCTCATGACCCATCAGCCAGGAGGGCTCCAGGGCAGCATGAACCTTGGTGGCCCTTTCTTGACTCTTCTTCTGGAACTTGGCAGATTTCTTGTCATAGAAACTGTGAGGCCCCCACTTGGCAGCTGGTGATGGGATGCTTCCATGGATACCCTGATCTTGCTCTCTGATCCTGCTGCAGGTAGATGCTTCCCTCACCAGCTCCTTAGCCAAGGAAGGAAACTTTAATTAAGAGAGTGTCCAAACTCTTTCCTAACTGAATTAACCAACCTCTAATAGAATTGCTTCTTCTAATGCAAAGATCTATTGAGCTGCAGGTAGTGGTGTGCTGGTGGAGCAGGACCATCTCTTGAGCAGGACAGCACCTATCAGGCTAATTGGTTTGCTGTTGATGGGCTGCATCTGCTTGGGTCGTTAGCAATTGTATCTTCTCCTCCTGAGTCAGCAGGTCCTTAGGACTTTGGTGGGGGATTCTGCAGTGGGGGAGGTTTAGGTTGCTTGCATACACCCTTGGTAGTAGATCCGGACTGTTTGGTCACGAGTGATTCCTTCCCAGCCTGGAGAGACAGGTGGACTTCACCAGGAGGACTCCATGGTGGACTTGCCCATCCTTCTGCAGCAATGCTTTGTATCTCACAACCCTTGCCTTTATCCCTCCATCCTTCAATCCTGTCATCGCTCTCCATCCATCCTTCCATCTCCAGCCATCCATCTTTCAATCCTTCCATTTCCATTCCTCCATCCTTCCATCTCCAGCCATCCATCTTTCAATCCTTCCATTTCCATTCCTCCATCCTTCCATCTCCATGCCTCCACCCTTCAGTCCTTCCATCTCTGTGTCTCCATCTTTCAAACCTTCCATCTCCATCCCTCCATTATTCCATCTCCACCCCTTACTAAATCCCTAATCCTGTTGCAAGACACCTTCAGGCTTGGGGTCCCATATAGCTTTGAGGTGCTGCGGATAACATGGCTATTGAAGGCTGGGTTTGGATCAACTCACATCTCAGTGCCTCTGAGAAGGTCTCAAAGTCAGGATCTTCATTACCATTTAATTTCCTTATTGCAAGGTGGCCAATTTAGTTGAAACTTCCAATAAACCAGCTGAATGTGGTGATTCCTTCTAATTGGGCTCTCACTCTGAATCAAAAGCATCATTTCTTAGCCCACAAAAGGCTGTCAGAAATACTCTCAGATTCACTCTCCACCTGGACCAAGCCTCCTGCATGTTTCCAATCCTCTTCCCTGATTGATCTGCAGAAGACTTTCAGACCTGCCAAGTCTTGCTCCTTGGCTAGGACTGAAATTTGCTTCCTGCATATTAATTTTTTCCCAGTTTTTTTAGGGTCTTGTCCACTTCTGAAGTTGGAGAGAGATGGAAGCTCCCACCTCATCCTCCTTTTCTCCAGACTTAACAACTCCAGTGCCCCTAACCACTCCTCACCAGACCTGTGCTCCAGACCCTTCCAGCTCCTCAATGTCCTTCTTGGAGTGAAGGGCCCAAAAACGAACACAGGATTCCAGGCATGGTCCCAACAGTGTCTAGGCCAGGGGGACAATCACTTCCCTGGTCCTGCTGGCCACACTCTTGCTGATCCAAGCCAGGATGCTGGTGGCCTTCTTGGCCTGCTGAGCACACAGGGGCTATCAACACTCCCAATTCTTTGACCCTCACTGGTGAGTCAGAAGGTGAAGGTGGGGTTTTTGGTGCAGGATGTCTCGCCAGATGAATTTAATGCAGGATCAATCAAGGAGATCCAGCCCCCAAAATGCTCTTTCAGTGCCAAAAATAACTTGAGAAAAGTGATTCCACAGATTCCAGGGGAGAGGATTCTGCCCCTCTGCCCTCCTTTCTCAGTCAGTTCCTTGAATAAGCCAAAGTCTGCCCTTGGGAAGTCCAGTGTGGAGGCTTTGTTGATGCCCCTCCTGGCTTCACTGCATGTTGAAAACTCCATAATTCCATGGTCACTGGACCCCAGGCAGCCTCCGACCACCACATCTCCCACCAGCCCCTCTCTAGTTGTTAACAACAGGTCAAGCAGGGCTGCACCTCTGGTAGGTTCATGTAACAGTTAAGAAGTTGTCCTCCATACACTCTAGGAACCTTCCAGACTGCCTCTTCTCTGCAGTGTTAAAGTCCCAGCAGATGTCTGACAGGTTAAAGTCACCCACAAGAACAAGGGCAGGTGATCTTGAGGCAGCCTCCAGCTGCTTAAAGAATAATAAATCAATCTCTTCTTCCTGGCTGGGTGGTCTGTAACAGACTCCAACCAGGATCTCAGCCTTGCTGGCCTTCCTTTAATTCTTACCCATAGGGACTCAATCTGATCATCCTTAATCTCTACCTCCATGACATCCAGAGCATCCCTAATGTATAGGGCCACTCCTCCACCCCTTCTCCCTTGCCTGTCTCTCCTGAAGAGTCTGTAGCCATTGATTACAGCACTCCAATTGTGAGAGTCATCCCACAACGTTTCTGTGACGGCGACAACATCATCATCTGCCTCTTGTATCAAGGCTTCCAAGCTCCTCTTGTTTGTTACCCATACTGCATGCATTGGTGTACATACACTTCAGCCCAGTCCCTGTCTCTGGCCTACCACCCTCAGCCTCCTTCAGTTTGTCTCTAGTACTGTTGTGTTTAACCTCCTCCCACTTCCAGCCTAGTTCAAAGCCTTTTGAACAAGCCCAGCCAGCTCATGCGCCGGGATCTTTCTGCCCCTCTGAGTCAGTTGTACCCCACCTGTTGCTAGCAGACCCGGGGCCATGTAAAGTTCCCCGAGATCAAAGAACCCAAAATGTTGTTGGTGGCACCAGCCCCCGAGCCACTTGTTAATCAGGTGTGATTTCCTATTCCTCTCTGCGTTCCAACCTGCGACTAAGGGTATAGATAAAAAGATTACCTGTGCCTAGTTGCAGATATCCCTGCTGACTGCAGGGGGGGTTGGACTAGATGACCTCTAAGGGTCCTTTCCAAGCCAAACCACTTGATGATTCCATGGTTCCCAGCCATTTTCCTTCTCCCCATCTCCCTCCCAGCCTCGAAGCAAGGGAAGAAAAGCAATTTTTAACCCCTCAACGATCAGGAGTGGCGTGAGCAGACAGAGGATCTGGCCTTTATGATCCTAAAGGTCTCTTCCTGTGGAAGCAATTCTGTGATCTGGTGACAGGGACCAGAACCACCTCCTTTCATCCCGGACATGAGGGGGATTTCCCACCTTAAAATCTGTTTTCAATCCCCCTCGAAGCAGCATCTGGATGAAAGAAATTTGGTTTGATCTTCCCTGTTGGGTGCAGCTGGAGCCTCTCAGCAGCATCTGGGGGACAGCCAAGTTCTATCAAAAAATCTAATGGTACCACCTGAAGCTTGATTTACTGCTCTGTCCACCCCTTGGACTTGATAATATATTTCTATTAGATTCCCTTCTTCCCCTTCCCTTCTCCTCCTCAAGAGTGGCAAGTTTCTCCATCTGCCTGACACCTCCTTAGGCTTGGGCAAAATAAATGTTGATTTTCATCAAGAGGAAGAATGTTGGAGGTCCTAATTCTCCAGCGAGGCTGACAAGCTCAGCAAAAGCCACCCAGCTTGGGATGGAGAGCTCGTGATCCAGACCCCGTTCTTCTCCTTTGGAAGCAGTTCCATCATCGTAATGAAAAAGGAGTTTCTTAGCCTGGCTTCCACTAACTAGAAATGATTTACCTGGTTCCTAGAAGATGGATTGGGAGGCTGCGGAGATGCAGAGCAGAAAGGGGAGGAGGGGGTGGGAGGAGGAGGGTGAGATTGAAGGCACTTTGAGATGCAGCCCAAGATTGATCACGCCATTTGCAGGATCTCCCATGCACAAAAGCAGAAAATATATTTTCCTTTGCTGGGAAGTGAGGGAAGTGACACCACCACCTCCACCTTTTTCTCCAGGTTTTTCCCCTCCCTGGTTTTTTGGCCTGTGACATTTGCCCATCCCCAGCTATTCCCTGTTTTTCAGGAGCAGCATCCCAGCATCCCCCTCCATCCCTGGTGAGAATCTGGACCTTTCTAGTCCTTTTACAACCACTTTTTGGGGTTTCTTTCCTTGTTACCCTCCTTGATTTTCTGAGGAATGAGTTTCACATCAAGCATGGATGCTCTGAAAGCTTCTCAGCTCCAAGCAATGTTGCACCAAAGTCAGGAGGCTAATTGTGGTTGATTTCCTAATCATCTTTTTCTCTTTTCACTCTCCAAAAAAAAAAAAAAAAAGAGGGGAAATTTATATTTCTACTTCTTAAATAATCTTTGCTCTGAGTTACAAAGTGCAGGTCTCATGTCACTGCCTGGATATTAGCTCATGAAGTTTCCTCAGGAGAAACAGAGCCATTTCCACCCTTGTAGGACCAAGAGCACGGTTGCTAGTGAGTCAGCAATGAGTTGATGCCCATTGTGAACCCTTGGAGTTGATGTGCAACAGCTCTGCTGGACTTTAATTACAGCAACCAAGGTGAGACTTGGAAATCCCAAATTGGAGAAACTCCATCTGGCTCCTGGAGAATCAGGAGGGTGGTCAGAGGCTGAGTGAGGTGTGATGAGGGTCTGCTCAGGATGTAAGCATAGAGTCATGGAATCATGGAGTCATGGAATCAGAGACTGGTTCGGGCTGGAAGGGACCTTCAGAATCGTCTGGTTCCAACCCTTTGGTATGGCCGTGAGCACCTTCCACTAGAGCAGGCTGCTTAAAGCCTCATCCATTCTGACTTTGCATCTGGGCCAAGTTGGACCAAGTTGATATCTGAGACCCTCTGAGGTAAGCACAGTGCTTCAGCAAGCAGAAGTCATCTTGGGAGGATGCTAGTAGTGGATTTGGTCCTCAAACCTTTCCCTGTCATGGCCAAAGCATCCAGCATGAGTTGAACTCTTGCTTGCTGCTGCTCTGCTGTTCCCTGCTCCAACCCAGACCTTAATTACAGCAACCAAGGTCTGATTGGGAGATCCCAAGTTGGAAAATCCCTTCTGGCTCCATGCAAAATGGCTCCTGGAGAATCAGGAGGGTGGTCAGTGGCTGAGTGGGGTATGATGAGGGTCTGCTCAAGGTATGATGAGAGTCTGCACCACATTGCTGTTCCTCAAAGCCAAACTGGGCTGCGTTGTTGTTGACGAATGGCCAAGTGCGTGGTGGCTGCTGTGCAGCCTCTGATGTATGGGTGTTATATTAAGGGTGGAAAGGTGCTAAATGAGCCCTCTTTATTCTACATAAATTAGCTCCAAAGCCCATGTATCACTGCCACCACCATGCAGGCATTGGGGACATTTGTTTACCCAAGTTTAAATGCAAAGAAAAGCTCTTGGTGACTCCTCAGTTTTGGGTACTGCCTGAGGTTCTCACCCCTCCTACCTTCCCTGACCCATAACTTTCTTCTCTGGGTTTTAAGGCTGCTAGAAGGTGTCCATGATCTCACCTCTGTCTTTCACATCATTGTGCTATGTCCAGCTCTGGAGTTTTCAGCAGAGGGAAGATGAGGACCTGCTGGAGAAGGTCCATAGGAAGCCACAACAACGATGGAGGGCTGTGAGCACAGGCGAGAGAGTTGGGGTTCAGTTTGGCCTTTCAGTATGTAAAGGGGCCAGTGGGGCCAGACTTCATCAGGGCTTGTGACAAGGCGAGGGATGCTCCTGCACCCACATTCCAAGGGATTTCCAGGGCAAACCAAGCCAACTTCATTGACTTTTCTCTTTTTCTTCTTTCCACCCCCAGGTAGCACCAAATGGAAGAGGACTTTGCCACCAGCATCCTCACGGGACTCTGAAAACACCCGTCTGGAAGAGGGTGGCAAAGGTGGGTGCTGGCAGGGCTGGGCACTGCTGTGGTGGAACCTCACTCTGAGAGTGGTACAGCACTGGAGCAGGCTGAGAGGTGGTGGGGTCTCTGTCTCTGCAGTAAGTTAAAACCCACCTGGACACCATCCTGTGCCACCTGCTCTAGGCGGCAGGAGGGTTGGACGAGACAAACTTGGGAGGTGCCTTCCAACCCCTATCATTCTGTGATGCTGTGGACCCTCGTTGCCAGTGGCCATGTTCACCTCTGGTGTGTTGATCCACCATGACCAGGCAAGGAGATGCCTGAGGGTGTCCAGATGACTTCAGCTCCCACCAATCATCTTTTCCTTTCCACTCTCCAGGCAAACAACTGCAGATCAAGCCCAGGCTGTGAGCAAGACCCAACTCCATGGCAGCCAAACCAGCTCAGGAAGTGCAGAGCCAGGCATGGACCTGGCACCTACCTCAGGACACCAGAAGCAGATACGATACCCTGTTCTCATTGTGTTTTTCTGGGCATATCATTTTGTCACGGAGCCAGGTGACATCGTTGAGGAAGCATCACCCATTCCTATGTGGAAGCAGCCTTGAAATGTTTTCATTTGCCAATGAATTGTCTTTGCAGCCCATTTCTTGAAGGCAAGACCTACCACCAGCTTCCTTGGTTGCTTGTGGGGCTGAGAAGAAGATTCCATCCCCATTGATCCTCCCTCAGATCGTGGCTGTGCTGCTGTCCTGGACATGAGGTGACACAGGAAACTGGGGAGCTTAATGCAATCACTCAATGTGCCCACATTCAGGTCAGACAGTATGTTGGTGACAAGCGTGGCTGATGGTCACAAGCCACCATGCTGTGATATAATGGGGTGGAAAGCCCCAGCATGGCTCAGCCCTAAATCTCTCCATGCTCAGATCCCACCTGCATTCATCCTGCTCCATCTCCTTGGTCCTCTGAGGAGATTTCTGGGAGCACAGACACATTCCAAGAGCAAATGTGTGTTGGGAGCAGTGCTGAGCTCATGCCAGATGCTCCTGCAGCATCTTGGGATGTCCCATGGTTGGCTGCATCCTAACTCCCACTTCCCCCCGTCCCAGTTCGGGTTTGGTCTCCCTTGGAAGACACAAATCAGCTCTTCTGGTTTGTTTTCTTTTTGGAGGTCACTCCAAATCCAAGCAGGAGCAAAGCACAAAGGGAGCATTTTACCAAGTGCTGTTGGCCATGTGGCTGCTGCCATGGTGGGGCTGTGCACCCATGGCTACAGCTTCTAGGGGGATTTTGGGGTGATGGATGCTGTTCCCCTACATGGGTGGGATTTTGGAGTCAGCTGTAGGATTTCCTGCCAAGAGCTGGGAGCAGCTGTGTGAGGTGACCAGATTTGCCCATCTTCTGCTCCTCAATCCCAAGTCCTGCAGAGGAGACATTAGCAGGGCCATGGGTGAACGTTGGAGCACCTGGAGAACCCAGCAACCAGCTGCATTCAGTGGTGAGGTGGGTGATGGAACCGCCACGGTGGTGTGGGCTCAGATGTGCTGTGACTGTGGTGAGGTTTCACTCCCTGGTGAAGGTCCTCATGGGGGTTTTTCCTGGGCTGGGTGAGCACCCATGGGTGCACACACCCCATGGAGGGGTCTTGAGATCACTCCACATGGATGGTCTCCCCATCCCAGCCTGTGGCGAAGCCTTGGGTGACCTTGGGTGAGCTGAGTGACCCCAGCTTGTGGTGAAGCCTTGGGTGACCTGTTTAAGGATGTTGCTCAACTGGAAGAAGGGAGGTTTACTGCCACTTGGAGACCAGTTTGAGGTGGCCGTGTCCCCCCAGCCATCGTGGGGACCACATGCCCCAGTAGGTGTAAAAAGACAGGTTTTGGATAAACCCTTGGTTGTCTCCGTTGCTCTTCTGTATCTTTTATTAACCCTTTGTGTTTTGGTTTGTAAATAAAAAGGTTCTGCCCCAGGATTCCTGATCAGAGCCTGGCTTTGCTCATTGTTCCATCACAAACATCTTGAGAAGCTGGTGGAGGGGCCTCTCTGCTCTCCAAATCCGTCAAGGTTTTTCATTCACTTTTTCCTTCCTTCCCCCAAAGATGTCAAATGATGGAATAGTTTTGGTTGGAAAAGACCTAGCTTTGCCAAGGCTGGGGCTAAACCATGCCCCTCAGCAGCAGGTCTGGCTTTTAAACAGCTCCAGGGATGAAGAATCAACCACTTCCCTGGGGAGCCTCTTACACTGAGCAGGCTCCTTCCTGTCGGTGAAGAACTTTCTTCTGATATCCAACCTAAACCTCCCCTGAGGCAACTTGAGGCCATTTCCTTTTGTCCTATCCATTGGTCCTTGGAAGAGGAGACCAACCCCACCTCCAACCTCCTTTCAGGCAGTTGTAGAGAGCCAGAAGATCTCCCCTCAGCCTCCTTTTCTCCACGCTGAACAACCCCAGATCTCTCAGCTGCTCCTCGCCAAACCTGTTCTCCAGACCCTTCCCCAGCTTCGTTTCTCTTGTCTGGACCTGCTCCAGCCCCTGAGTGTCATTGGAGTGAGGAGCCCAAAACTGAACCCAGGTTCAAGGTGTGGCCCACCAGTGTCCCCAATAGAGGACAATTGCTTCTCTACTCCTGCTGGCCGCACTGTTTCTGATCCAAGCCAGGATGCTGGTGGCCTTTGCCACCTGAGCATGCACTGACTGCTTCATCTTCATCTGCTGTTGACCAAGCCCTCCAGGTCCTTTTCCACTGGGCAGTTTCCAGCCACTCTGCCCCCAGCCTGGAGCCCTCCTGGAATTACTGTGACCCAAGTGCAGGACCCAGCACTTGGCCTTGTTGAACCTCATCCCACCGGCCTTGGCCAGATCCCTCTGTAGAACTTTCCATCCTCCAGCAGCTCAGCACTCCCACCCAGCTTGGTGTCATCTCCAGACTTAGTGAGGGTGCCTTGATGCCCTCATCCAAATCATTGATGAAGATATTAAAGAGGACTGGTCCCAGTGCTGAGCTCTGGGATCGCCACTGCTCACTTTTTCTTCACATGGTGGTTTCCTATCAAAAATGTCCCTGAAGTCCCTCAAAATCACTCTGCAAATCTCCAAGGATGGGCAGTGCTGGGTGATGGTGACCAGGAGCTTCAATGCTTGGTGGCCACAGCTTGTTAACAACCAGGCTAATGAGGATTAAGGCTCATGCTGCACTAAGTAAGCAAAGCAAACCCAGGAGCTCATGGAGAGCTTGGCCACCCACTGCTGTCACTGCTCCCTTCCCAGGGAGGATTGGCATTTATGATGCTTGGGGAGTGATTAATTTTCAAGCCAGGATCAACACGGCCCCTGGAGAGGTAGCTTTGAGCCCTGGTAGGTTCAACCACCAGCCAAGACACCTCGATGATGGGTCCTGGGGAGGAGGTTTATCCATTTTATCCAGCCTCCCTGTGAAGATGGGCAGGTTGCAGTGGTGGGGACATGGCTGGGTTGTCCTGAAAGCCCAGCAAGGACATGTCCTGAGGGTGTCTTGGCTGGAAGGGCAGCACAGGGCAGCGTTTCTGGAGGGCACCATAAACAGTTCCTGGAAAAGCCCTCTTGGCACAGCTGTTGGTCTCCTGCCACGGAAGCAGGTGCCAGACTAACGTCACCCCCCAGCCACCCCGGCTCGCTTTTCTGCCTGTCATCAGGGTGGCTGTCCCCTGCCCTCCTCCTCTTCTTCCTTCTCCTCTTCCTCCTCCTCTTCCTCTTCTTTGTTCTCCTCCTTCTTCTATTCCTTCTCCTTTTCCTCCTTGTTGTCTGTAGCTGCTGCCACCATGGGCATCAAGCTCTTCATGACCTTTCCCCCTCCCACAACCACTTCAAATCCTCCATCCACCAACGTGAGGATTGATGCTGTGGATGCTGGTAGAGCATCACCAACATGATACTACCAACGTGGGACATGGTTTAATGACCATGGTGATGTTAGGCTGACAGATGGAACAAATGATTTTAGAGGCCTTTTCCAACCAAAACAATTCTATGATTCTCGGGTCCAAACCACCTTCTCCATGAGGTGATGTCCCCTGTGAGGGCTTTCCCAAACCAATAGCGCCCCAGACTGGCTGTGATTTTGGACTGTGGTCATCATCAACCAACTGGGCAAACTGGGCAGCCCCGGGGAGCCATCCCTGCTGGAAGGGTTAAAGGGAGAGAGGAGCTGCCCGCTCTAAAAGCAAGAGGTGACGCCACCCCACCGCCATCCCGTGGCCACCAGCATGGTTATGTCACTCGACCTGCTGTGAGTAAACTTAGATGATGGGTTCAGCGAGGTGGGGAGGGCTGGGGACATGCCATGGGGTGGGGGGGGCCCGGCCACCCTGCTAAAAATACCCGAGCTGGGGGTGGCACAGGCCAGCAGCAGCCCCGTTGGAGCCCAGCCCGTTCCTAATCCCCTGGTGGCTCCTGGCCCACGGTGGGTGGTGGCAGCTGCCGATGGGGGCCGGGTGCCGCCCAAGTTTCTGTGTTCCTCCATGGCATGTGGTGCCCCCACATCCCACCACTGCACTGGGACATCCATGCTGCCTTTGGGGTCCTGCAATTCAACACATTGAGGGGCAGAACACCCCCATCAGAAGAGTTTTATCGAGGTGGTCCTGTTTGCTCCACTCCCTCAGGTTGGGGTGGGGTCATCCCACTATCTTCTGCTGTTTGGAGTCTCCAAGATGGGATGTCTGTGTCCTGGGTTATCCAGTATGGGATAACTTCCAGCATCACCGAGCTTCCAGGGCTTTGCCTGCATCCATGACCCCCACTAAGGGGGACAGCACACCCCCATCTGCCCCATCTCAAGACCTCCAAAGCCTCCAGAGGTAAGATTCCAGTAAAATCAGTTATAGTGGGGGTTAATTACTGGGACAAGGCTGGGATAAGGGGGTTTATCCCCCCCAAACCAGTTCTTTTTGTATTAATTTGGCCCAATTTGAACTTCACCCTCCCCCAGCATCCCAGCTCACTTTTCTGTCTGCCATCAGGGTGGCTGTTCCCTGCCCTCCTCCTCCTCTCCATCCTCCTCGTCTCCCCTTCCTTCTCCTCCTTGATGCCCATAGCTAGTCCTGCCGTGGATACCAACCTCCCAACAGCTTTTCTCCTTCCCAAAGTCGTTTTAGATCCTTCTCCATCCATCAACACCTGGATTGATGCTGTGGCTGCTGGTGGAGCACCACCAAGGTGATACCACCGTCGTGGTGCACATGACACTTTGGGCCATGGTTTAATGGCCGTGGTGGTGGTAGGTTGGTAGTTGGACTGGATGATCTTAGAGGGCTTTTCTAAGTGAACAGGATACCACCTAGCACCCGTGGAGGGCAGTGCCTCCCACCCGAGTCCATGAGTAGGGATAACCATCAGCTGGTCAAGAGGACCATCACCTCCCACATCCCTTGGAACAGCTTGTGGGGTGCAGTGGGATAGGATGCAGCCAGACTGGGATGTGGTGGGACCAAGACTCCATCCTGTGGGTTGCTGAGGATGTTCCTGGGCTCCAAGGTGGGAGTTGGCGTGTGGTGGGTGAGTATTGGTGGTTTCTGTGGGACGAAGCCCTTCATCCCTTGCGGTTAGGTAGGACAACTCAATGGTGACTGCCCTGTGCCTCAGTTTCCCTCAAACACCTTGATGTGGGAAGCAACTGCACCCACAACTGGAACCAGGCTGCCATTGTGCCCCATCCTTGACCTCAAGGCATGTCCCCATCCTAACCCTGAGCCTCCAGTGCTGTCCCTGACTCCCCAGCATTGACCTTGACCCCAGAAGATGGCAGGACTTGGAGCCAGGGCCTCATCCTGTGGTGGGCTGAGCAGCTCATGGTCACCCCAGCCAACAGTGTCTTTTCCATGTGTTCCATGATGATTCTCATCCTCGAGCTGGTGATGTTCTTCACTGCGTGCCAGGCACAAGTTGCCACCTCCTGCAGCATCAAACCAGAGGCAGTGGTGAAACTGGTCCCAGTGTGGCTGTCCCTGGAGCTAATATAATAAATCTGTCCTTAAAAATCATAACAAATAATATATGGATCCCCACAAGTGTTCCCTTCATGGGGAAGGGCTCTGGGCAGCTCCCAGATGCTGGGCCTGCCACCCATAGGGACACGGGAGGTTGTGGGCCCTCAGAGAGTTGATTTGGGCTCAAGAATCCTTGTTTTGGGTCTTTATCATTTCTTTGGGAGGAAAACATTTTTGGGGAATTTTTTTTCTTCTGACTTTGAGCTCTCCCTTGTCTGGACCCAAGGTGGGTTGGTGGGAGTTGTGGTAGTGTCCCATGGGAATACCCGAGGGATACCCAAGGGATGCAGGTGGGATGCCCAGGGACGAAGGGGGCATACAGGAGGGAATGCAACAGGAATGCTCAGGGGATGCCTCAAGGGTGTTAGTGGGATGTAAAAGGGATGTCCAGGGGCTGCAGGTGGGATGTCCAGGGACGTCCAGGGATATGCAGAGATTCGGGGGAGATGCCTGGGGAATGCAGAAGGGGAGATGCTGCAGAGGATGCCCCAGGGGTTGTAGGTGACATGTCCAGGGGTGTCCATGGATGGAAGAGAGATGCTTGGGGATGCCCAGGGGATGCAGGAGGGATGCCTAGGGATGCAGAGGAGGCAGGGCCGACGCCAGGGATGCGGAAGGGGATGCCAGGTGGGGATGCCCAGGTCACGACTACCTCATCCCTTTCCTCCAGATCTACCACGGGCAGCACAGAGCTCCTCGGAGACTGGCAGCCACTTCGGGGGCGTTACTATGGGGATATGCAAACATAACGGATTAGCAGAGCTCTGGTAGGCTGCAAAAGGATTGATCCCGCCTCGGGGGCCGGGTTCGAGGTGTTGGTGGGTGTGTATGTGTGTGTGGTGTCTTCTTTTTTACCTCGTATATAAAGCAGCTGGTCCCATTCAGCTGTCCGGCGGCGGCGGCAGCGCCGAGCAAGGGGCAGGGTACGGGCAGGGGTCCGGACCCCGCCCCCGGGCACTGTGCCCGTGGGGAGGAGGAGGAAGGAGAAGAAGAAGAAGAGGAGGGCAGAAGAAGGCTCCCAGCCGGGGGAGGTGGGGCCAGGGCAGGTGCCAGGGGAGGCAGGAAGGGGCGGGCAGGGCTTTGCCTGCTCCTCGCCATTGGGGAACCGACCGCAAGCAGCGGCGGAACCTGCCCCGGGATTTAGCTGAAGAGTCCGGGCTGGAGAAGGGAACGGATCCCGCACCCACGGGGCTGCGCTTCCCAGAGCAAGCAAAGTGAAAGGCACCGGCTCGAAGCGCACCGAGCCTGGCTGCAGTCCTCAGCGAAATCTCGGAGCCGGCAAAGCCCCCTCGGAGGGTCCCGGAACCGGGGGGAACCCCGCAGCAGAGTCCCAACGGAGGGTCCCAGAGCCGACGAAGTCCCATCGGAGGGCCCGGGAGCTCTGTTAAACTCCGCAGCGGAGTCCCCGAGCCGGTAAAGCCCTGTCGGAGGCTCCCGGAACCGGACTGAATCCCACAGCAAAGCCCCACTGGAAAGTCCCACGTGAACCCCGCAGAACAGCCCCGTCGGAAGCTCCCGGAGCCCGGCTTGTCCCCGCAGCAGAGAGTTCCAGCCCCGTCGGAGCGTCTCAGAACGCGGCTAAGCGCCACGGCAGTGTCCTGAAACCCGGCTCGACCCCGCAGCAAAGCACATTCTAAGGGTCCCGACAACAGAGCCCCGTCGGGGGGTGCCGGCGCCGTGCTGAACCCCGCAGAAAAAGCTGTCGGAGTCTCCCGGAGCCCAGTGCAACCCCGCAGAAGAGTCCCGGAGCCGTCGAAGCCCCGTCGGAGGCTTCCGTAACCCTGCTGAACCCAACAGAAGAGGCCCGGCGAAGGATTCCGGAGTCTCGCACAGCAGAGCGCCGGAGCCGGCATCGCGGGATCCCGAAACTAGTCTGTCCCTCGCAGAAAAGCCTCATCGGAGGGTCCT
Organism: Tricholaema leucomelas; assembly: GCA_013400475.1. Lineage (NCBI taxonomy): Eukaryota > Metazoa > Chordata > Aves > Piciformes > Lybiidae > Tricholaema lacrymosa > Tricholaema leucomelas. The sequence goes on from WAAF01012959.1 coordinate 94,679, forward strand.
GGAACCCGGTTAAACCCCCAGCAGAGTCCCGGTGCCGGCCAGGTCCCGTCCGAGGCTCCTGGAGCGGGGCAGCACGCGGGAGCCGAGCCCCGGCAGGGGCAGCCGGTCTCACCGATCCCCCGGAGACCCGCCCTGGGAGGAATCTCCGGCATCCCATTGGGGTGAACGGTGGTGGTGGTGCCTCCGGGGGCTCAAGCTGCCCCCCGGCCCCCTCTCCATGGACTGAGATGGCCTCGGAGCTGGCCATGAGCGCGGAGCTGCCCACCAGCCCCCTCGCTATCGAGTACGTGAACGATTTCGACTTGATGAAGTTCGAGGTGAAGAAGGAACCGGCGGAGGCGGAGAGGCTGTGCCACCGTCTGCCCGCCGGGTCCCTCTCCTCCACCCCGCTCAGCACGCCCTGCTCCTCCGTGCCTTCCTCGCCCAGTTTCTGCGCTCCGAGTCCTGGTGGACAGCCAGCACCAGGTCCTCCAACTACTACAGCTGCTTCCCTGGGCTCCAAACCTCAGCTGGAGGAGCTGTATTGGATGTCGGGTTACCAGCATCACCTGAATCCCGAAGCTCTCAACCTGACACCGGAGGATGCGGTGGAAGCGCTGATCGGAGCTCCACACCATCATCACCATCACCATCAAGGTTACGAGCCTTTCCGACCTCAACCTTTTGGAGGTGAGGAGCTTCCACCGGCAGCTCATCATCATCCCGGTCACCACCATCACCACCACCACCATCTGCGTTTGGAGGACCGCTTCTCCGACGACCAGTTGGTGAGTATGTCGGTACGGGAGCTCAACCGGCAGCTGCGGGGCTTCAGCAAGGAGGAGGTCATCCGCCTCAAGCAGAAGAGGAGGACCTTGAAGAACCGAGGCTACGCTCAATCCTGCCGTTACAAGCGTGTCCAGCAGCGGCACATCCTGGAGAACGAGAAATGCCAACTCCAAAGTCAAGTGGAACAACTGAAGCAAGAGGTGACCCGCTTGGCCAAGGAAAGGGATCTGTACAAAGAAAAATACGAGAAGTTAGCCGGCCGGGGGGGCTTCCCAAGGGAGCCCTCCCCATCCACAGCCCCCAAACCCACTGCCGACTTCTTTATGTGAGCCACAAACCCATGGGTGGTGGTGGCGGCGGCGAGGGGTGCCCCCTTTTTTGTCCTCGTGTAGGGTGAGACCCCCCTTCTGCTTGTATAAAAAATAATATTATTATTATTACTATTCCCCCCACCCCCTGAAATTTTTGGGAGGGATCCCGGGGCTGGGGAGGGGGTGAGTGTGGGGGTATCCTGGAGCCAACCTGCATGCGGGACGTGTATGGTGCGCTGCCCCCCTCCACTCCCCAATTCTTCCCCTTTCTCGGGAGCATCCAGGAGCTCCCGCAACCTCCCCCTCCTCCTTCTCGCCTCAGTCCCTCCCTATCCTGCCTGTTTTTAATCCCTTTATTTTAATTTTTGGAGGGGGTCTCTGAGCCGGGACTGGAGGAGGAGGAGGGGGGGGGGTGTCCCAGCAGCGCTGCGCCCTACCCAACCGCACCACATCCACCTAAAACCCTCCCCAGACCTACCCCGGCTGGCAAATCTGAGCCACATTTAACTTATTCACCCTTGTAAATATGTAGAAATTAGTTTAGTTTTTCTGCCTTCTTA